>JAPKLX010000190.1:332484-478724 GCA_026898415.1 Leonotis leonurus | reverse complement strand
CCGCACTCCCATAAGTTCTCTCGGGTACGATACACGGAGGACCCCCCACCCCCCCGGGAGGTGCTGGAGTCCACTTCCCAACAATCCCCCCCTCAGCACCATCCCGGTACTCTGGAGGATGCATCGGACCTTGAGAGCATATGCTGGCGCTCCTTCGAACCCGGGCCATGGGGCTACCTATGACACCCAGAGGACCGTCAATCTCGCACCTCGGATTACGACCGTGAATCGTCATAACCCCTAGAGTTGTTGTGCCCAACAACCCCTCCCCTCAGGCACTCCCTGCCTAGGGATGGCACCGCCGGATTCGATTCTTCACATTCGAAGCCCCGGCTCTGATACCAATTGTTGGATCGGGAGCGCCCATCAGAATTGACGTACTGGCCCCACACACCAACACTTTCTTTCCCAACCTGCTTTGTCCTCACTGACAGGCTGACCCAAGACACTTCCCAGTAGGTCACCCATCATAGTATTGCTCCAAGCCAAGCACGCTTAACCTTGGAGTTTCTATTAAAGGGTCACCTAAAAAGATGATGCACCATGTTGGTATGAGTAGTACTAATCAATTCATTTAACTTCTCGTCAACAATGGTAGTGCAGGCCCTTTTCGACTAAGGCAGGCCGCACTCCCATAAGTTCTCTCGGGTACGATACACGGAGGACCCCCCCTCCGGGAGGTGCTGGAGTCCACTTCCCAACAGTTAATGTCATTAAGACTATGATTGGCATTTTAAATGCTTATGGTTGGTATAAATATTGTAAGGGAATGATGGCCATAAATGTGAAACATTATAGAAAATATACATACACACACACAAATCTCTATTATGTAAAGAAACGAAAATAAAAGAAAGGAACAGAATGGATAAAAGGAATTTGAAATACACCAACACTCCATATGTAATACAGCAATAGCCTACCTATTCTTTAGCACCTGTAGACTAGGAATATGGGCCTGTTACCTACTGTAATTTACAGCTGAATAAGACAGTATAATAATAGTAAGAAGTCTGATGGAATCTTCTATATCCTAACTCAAACAAACAAAGAAAAACCCAAGTACATAAATGTATATAACATTTTAAGCAAATAAACTGAGAAGAGCAACCTTGCTCCCTCTTCCCAAGGTCCTGCCCCCTTCCCAGAGCCTTGCTCTCTTTCCAAAGTGCTGCAAAAGAGAAACGAATCAGCTGCAACATAAGACAATATATATAGGTGGCAGAGGAGAAACCATAGAGGCATACAGAATTCTACTAGAGGAAAAAGGCAAAGAAAAGAGTGAAGAAGCAGCTGCAGTAGTAAGCCAAAGAGAATCCTCTAATTACATAAACAAACATAGGAAACTTTAAAAAGGTAGACTACATATTGGTGAAAGAGTACAATGGCTAGAAGGAAATGTAGGGTTCAGACGGAGCAGGGGAGCAGCCTACCACTACACCCCAACTGCTCTACCTGCTGCTGCCTAGGAAGAGGTAGCCTTGATGCTAGTAACTGGTACAAGAAGAGAATAAAATTAGTAAGAAAACAAGAGAGAAAAATCTGTAAAACTCCAAGACTTTCACATGTTATACTACAAATCAAATAAATGAATCAGAAATGAAACCTTATTGTCTCTAGAAAACAGTAAAGGAAAGCAGCAAACAAACATCACAAGTCAACCTTAAACTCTCTCTCTATATATATGGGGCTGTATCACTTTGAGTAGCTCTTCCCACACACTCCACATACTCAAACAAAAACAACACTTAGCACATTTTAGAGGAGAAGAGAAGGTCTAAGAGGAAGCTGCTCAAACCCTGACCAACCGAGCAGCCCACTAAGGTAAACAAACAAACTCAACTGGAATCTCATATTACAGTATGCACATGTTAGAACAAATGTTCAAACCCTTCACAACTCAGTCACGCTGTCAATCAATTATAGTACGAACTTGGAAAACTTTGCACATAGATTCAACTTCAAGATCAGAACATAGATAACATATATCTCAGGTAATAAGGTGCATGATCACATAAATCCCTGGACTACAAGAAACTTAGACATATAGGCAGATTCAGCTTCCTAGGAATGTGCTTAGAAATAACTATAGAACTCTACTTACTCAAACTACCCTATGAATAACATTAGAAAAGAGGACTTAGCTGAGGCCGGAGAACTGCCCTTCGAACTCCATAGCCACGTCCAAACCTGAGCTAATCCAACCCTCCACCCCAAAACATGCGAAATCTCTAGAAATAACTTAAGAAAATCAGCTGAGTCACTGAAGGAATAACTAGAGTAAAGGAAACCAAAACTCACCATGAAGCCTCCACCGTGAATTAACAAGAGAGAGGAGTGCACTGGAAGGAGCGACGAAGTCGCTGCAGAACAAAAGTAAATAAAATAAATGAGATGTTAACCCAATGGAATTATAACCTATCTGGAGAACTCGAATCCACTCCTCCCCAGCCCAAACAACAAGTCTCAAACAATCAAAGAAAGGAGACACGTTATAGAACTTAACATCTCAAATTACTAGGTTACTACGAATGTAGAAATCCTCAAAAGTTATACAACGGGAATCTAAGCTAATCTGGGACTTCAATTCACTCCTAAAATGTAAATCAACAATAAATTAGACCAACTCTAGAAATTTCAGTACTTCGCCAAACACCCCAATTGAACCTTATTTCGCAATCTATAACATGCAAGCCCTAGCTGAGAACGGATCAGAACTTAGAATTTAGAAGGGAGTTTACAGCAACGTTTTAGACGAAGGGGCTTCGACGAATTTCTGTCGTTGTCCAGAAAATTTAGAGCAGAGGCGATGCCTCGGGCTGCTACCACTCCTTGCGCCGAGATGGAGAATCGAGGCAAAGGATTGGACGCCGGAGAAAGAGAGGAGGAAAGTGGCTAGGGTGGTGGAGCAACGAGAGACAACCGGGAGGAAGCGACCGAATGTCGCTGGAGAAGAAAAGAAAGAAGCCGAGTGAAGGCAGCGTGAGAGAGAGACAATTGTCTCTGTGGGAAGAATAAGAAGTAGAGTAGGGTTTAGGTAGAAAGAAATGATCTAGAACTCGGGCTGGAATTATGGGCCGGGTCTTGGGCCGGGAATTAATTCCGTATGGGTCGAATAGCTATTCTGTTGGGCTCCAGAAATAAAACAAGGGTGGGCTAGTTAATTACTTTACTTGGGCCTAACTATATGTTAATGGTTGGGCCGAAAATTTAACCCTAAGGGCCCAAATAAATTAGTCAGCATTGGGTCATATTTTATTAATAGAAATGGGTTGAGAGTTCTATCTGGTGGGCTAAAATAATTATCTATTGGGCTCACTTAATTAAATTAGATGGGTTAGTAGCATATTAATAGATCAAGACTTAATTTAAATTGGGCTAAGTTCAAGAATAGAATTTTAAAGCTAAATTGGAAGACTAAATTAATTTATTAGAAATTAATTTACCGAAGTAGAATTTAATCATAAGAAATGATTAAATTATAAATCATGCGTATAGCATGACAATTGAAATTTATTTAGCTTAATTAGAAATTTCTTATCTGGATTTAAAGATCAAGATATTGACTTAGAAATGCTTCTAGTTATAGCACCCAATAAATATTTATTTGGATAAAGTAGATTCCCGAATCATAAAGTGATTTGGAAGTCACCAAAAGACACCTCTAGAAATACAACTCCTAGACTCGTGTAATAGTCGAGTTTTTAAAGACCCGAGAATAAACTCTCAAATTAGCCAAGGATATTAACTCCATACACTTAGAGTTTATTTATATACTCGAGTAATATATCTCACCCGAGATCTATTTAAAGGTTGTGGCGAAAGGTCGAAACTACAATTCAGGAACAAAACAGTCAGCAATCAAGGCTATTCAGGTATGCTTTTCTCACTCTATAAAAATATGTGTGCATGCCTTCAAAATGAAATGAGATATTTGCAAAGCACTGTCTTGCCGTAAATGTTTTCGATTTATGTATGATGCCTATCTGTTATATATATAATCGAATTCGGGTTCCAATGGGTTAGCGTCTCCACTCGAACTAGTGTACACAATGGACTGTGTGTCAGCGAAAGGTTGACCGGTCAAGTGTCTGTGGGAAGTGGCCACTTCCCCGGCACAAAGAACGTTCAGATATGGTTGATTACAAAAGAATTAGGACCATGGTCAAACTAGAACTTTCTCAAAGAAATGCTTTTGTGAACATAGGTGCTTTAGAGACAAAATCCCTATGATTCACTTGAATGGCTTGACAGTTATATATGTAAGTGTGCGATTTCGGCACGTGTCTACTTAGTACAATTTGTACTCAGCCCTGCATGTATTTCTAAACGTGCAGGTTAAGAACGAAGAAGATACGGGTGCTACATTGGGCTTTTTGTCGAACTCCTAGTAGCTGACTCTTGGGGGTTCTACGTGTCTTCATACACGTAGGATTTCGTTACGCGATCCTACATTTCCGCTGCTAGACCCTTATGTAATAAGACCGAGTTTTGAACTCTTTAATTTAGTTACATGATGTAACGAGCTTATGACTCTTGACTTCATGAATTTACGGAATGAACCCTTGATTTATGTTATGAGAGGAATATTCATTGTCTTACTCTCGTCATTTATTCCTTTCATTAGTCACGTTCCCGACTTTACTAGACTTAGTAGAAAGCGGGCGTGACATTTACTGCTTTCTTTATTGCTTTATGATCTATTTTCTTTCTGCTCTTTTCTTGATTAATTTCCAATTCGTTAATACAAATATTTCAATCATGTTAATTAATCAATTCAAGGCATGTTTAAATTCAATTTCCTTAATTCTTTGTTCTTAGATTTAGGATTTAATCGCTTTATTAATTTTTGCCTAGGTAATTCGTATTTTAAATTCTTTAATTTCATTCGCCTAGATAGATTAATTAGATTAGTTAAAATATCAAAACCCCTTCTTTTTAATTGCTTTCTATTCTGCAACATAGATAAAGCCCTGCTTAACCTTCCTTGTGAATACGACTTAAGTCAACTTATTAATCTATAACGAACTCGTACTCTTGTGAGCAATTTAATAAAATAAATTGGAAGTATATCGGCTGGAAATATTCCTCGTACCCGTTACTGAGTCCCTTTATCGGACAGTAGGTCTGGTCTAAACAACGCCACGTACTGAAGATTTAATTTTCACCTATAGGTCGTAGGAATGAAATGCCCCTTAATAATATTCTTGTTGTTGAGATTTTTGACGTGTGGGGAATTGATTTTATGGGTCCTTTCCCTATGTCTCATGGGTACGAGTATATCTTACTTGCTGTTGACTACGTATCCAAGTGGGTTGAGGCTATCCCCACTAGGACGTGTGACTCTCACGTTGTGCTCAAGTTTGTGCAAAAAAATATTTTGTGCAGGTTTGGCTTACCACGAGCTATCATTAGTGATGATGGAAAGCACTTCTGCAATAGACTGTTCGAGAAACTCATGAAGAAAAATAGGATAACGCACAAGATCACGACCCCATACCATCCGCAGACGTCGGGCCAAGCTGAGACAAGCAATAAACAAGTCAAGATTATCTTGGAGAAAACAGTTCAGCCATCTAGGAAGGATTGGGCAATCAAGCTGAACGATGCTCTTTGGGCATACCGCACAACATACAAAAGTGTGTTGGGGATGAGCCCGTATCGTCTCGTTTATGGAAAGGCGTGCCACTTACCCGTTGAAGTGGAGTACAAAGCCTATTGGGCAATCAAGGCCTCCAATCTCGACTTGCAAAAAGTAGTGGGGCACCGTTATCTACAGATGTCGGAGTTAGACGAGCTACGGAACGAGGCGTATGACAATGCTCGTATTTACAAGGACAAGGTGAAAGCGATTCATGACCGGAGGATTCTGCATAAAGATTTGAAGCCTGGTATGAAGGTGTTACTGTTTAATTTCCGGTTGAAGCTGTTTCCTGAAAAATTAAAGTCTAGATGGAGCGGCCGGTTCGTAGTGAAAGATGTTAAGTCGTACGGGACGATAGAGCTTACTAAAGAAGGAGACGATGACTCATTCGTGGTGAATGGACATCGCGTGAAGCCGTACATTGAAGGATGGCCCACTAACTTCACGGTGGAGTCCACATCGTTCGAAGATCCACCCTTCAATTGAGCACCCATTCCCGTCGAGCTAATGACGTTAAACAAGCGGTCTTTTATTTCCGTTGATTTTTTTTTTTGTTGTTTTAATTTTTCTTTCTGTTCCTTTGTTTAGTATTTAGTTAACTGAAGAACTTATTTTAAGTTAATTCTATGTTGCAGGAGAAATCGGGAAGAATGCACGAGACTAGTGGGAAAACGGGCAAAAAGAAGACATATACGAGAGCTGGGCCAGCGCTCACTAGCCCCCAGCGAGCACTAGACCCAATATCTGCACTAACACAGAACGTTGGGGTAGCGAGCTACCCCTCCTCTCTGTTCTTCCATAGAACGCGCCCTAGTAGCGGTCGCTACTCCCCCAGCGACCGCTACCCCCCTCGTTGTCCCCTATTTCTATCTTTCTTTCTTCTCTCCTTCTCCCACAATTTTCCCCCAAATTTCTCTTTCTCTCCCTTCCTCTTCCTCGCGACAGCAGCCCTCCTCATCCCTTCCTCCATATTTTTCTTCCAACTCCTCCATAAATCATCCCAAATTCTTTCACTTTTCATCCTATTTCACCTTTTCCTCCATAAATCTTCACTTCTACCATCCTTTTCTCCCATATCCTCAACCCATCGCCTTCCTCTAATTTTCAAATTCTTAAATCCCCAATTCTTTTAAACCCTAATTTCTCTTTTATTCTTCAACTTTCACTTACACAAATTCACCTTATTCCTCAAAAATTTGGTCACACCATCTCGGTTATCCGACACCCAGCTGCACTACTCACCACCGCCATCTTTCCGGCAACACTTTCCAGAGACTTTCTGGTGACCTCCATCTTCATCCTCTCTACCCCGCATGGCGCGCTCAAAGCATCGTGCCGGCGAGCAACAGGCTAGCACATCCCAATCGGAGCAACCCACATCTGAGGACCTCCAAAGGGAGTATAATTGCCCTTTCCCCCTCAAATCCCACTTGGAGGGGCAATTTTACGAGCGATGGACTCGTCACGTGGTAACTCCGCCACACACCTTTGATTGTAATCTATTATCTAACTTAGGATGTGTTAGGGAGGTTGAGCACTTTTTGGATATTTTAGGACTTAAAAAATATGCTCACATGTCATTTAAATGCTCGAAGGTTCTTATGCATGAATTTTTATCTACGTTGACTATTCCTGCTGACCTTACCTGTTGCACGTTTAGAATGCGGGGAGTCCCCCGCTGTTTGTCTATTACTTTATTGTGTAGGATTATGGGTTTTCACGAAAAGAATGTGTGAGATCAAGCCCCGCCATCCCACTTCAACCCTAATGCCGCGTGGCATTCCCTTACGGGTTTCCACAATTGGCAAGCCGGTGAGATGTCGGCTGGCTTCATCCAGAACAACGTGCTGATGCTTCTGCACAAATTTCTATCTTACGGCATCACCGGCAAAGAGCAAGCCAATAAGGTGAATCTGGCCGAAGTTTTTCTTCTCCAGAGCGCTGCTCAGGGCTCCCGGGTATGCGCCGACTATTATATTCTTAACACGTTTAAGAATATACTGGCCACAGTCGGCTATCATGCTACTCTGCCTCTTATCATCTGTGCCATCGCCCGACATTTTGAGGTTTTTGATCCGGAGGATGATGATCCGGCAGACGCCATCTACGTATCGAGGATTGACCTCTCTGAGCCCCGACAGGCTCGTATCTGCACCAACGACTACACGTGGGTGCCTTCCACCTCCCGGCGCTGTGTGGTTAACCACACCAACCAGTTGGCCACCATTGCCGCCAACTTACCTGATGTTGGAGGTGATGTGGGTGCAGCTGACCGAGCAGCTAAGGAGGAAGCCTACGAGGACACCCCTATGCCGGATGCCTTTGCTCCCGGCCCTTCCTCTTATTCGACGGGCGCCGGCCAGTATCACTACGGCGCCGGCTCTACTTCTTCCGGTGGCATGGATCACCTCACTTCCCAGTTTCAGTCCCTGAGCACTGAACTCGGCGCCCTCTGTTCAGACTTCTCCACCGACGCATCATACCATATCGGGTAGTTTCTTTCCCTCTCTCCCTTGTTTTTATTGTAGCAATGAGGACGTTGCTTATTTCTTTCATGAGGGGGGTAGGTATGACTTTATCTATCGCATGCGGCGTATTTTTAGAACTATGTAGTTGTGCATACATGTTTGTCCAAATGCTTTTTGGAGCTTGATATGATTAGTGCTTGATTTTGACGAGAACTTGTTAATTATGCTTGATGACATGAATTGCCGTTGTGAGTTATCGATTGGGTATGAGCATTGTGTTTTGATCATAACTGTTGTGGGGCACTCGATTTTTGTGATAGATTGATAATATTATTATTAATATATTAATCTTTTAAATTGGTAATATTCTTTGGTTCAAATCATTGTCATTAACAAAATTAATTTTGATTTATTTAATTAGTTAATTTATATTTTTTTAAAATTATTTTGATATATTACTTTTTTACAAAATCAGTTTTTTTATTATTTAAAATCTCATGTACAGTTGGGTTAATTGATGCTATTTAACTGCACATGCCACTTTATTGCTATAATAATTCATTCTTCTATAATATGCTTTTTCATTTTTTATTATTTAAAATTTGATGTATAATTGAGTTACTTGATGCTATTTAACTGCACATGCCACTTTATTGCTATAATAATTCATTCTTTTATAATATGTTTGTTCAACTTTTTTTAATAAATATGTTATTAATCCTGAGCAAGCATGAACTTTGCTTCTGTATGTGTAAATGAAAATTTTGAGTACGTTTCTGTATATTTATTGGTTCTTTTTAAGAAACTGTTATTATAACTGATTTAAAATATAACTGACATAATATTTTTGAAATATTATTTTTATGATATTCTTTTGTATAATTAAATAAAAAAATGTGTTGGAACTTATTGAATATATAGTTTTTAATATTTTCTATTATTAAGTAATATTTATTTTAGTATTTTTCTTAATATATTGATTGTACATTAAAGTGACACCTATTAAAAATAGTTATGTCACTCATGGCACAATTTAAATTTAGTATTTAAAGAAATATTGGATTCTTAATTATTTTAACATTGAATTATATTTAGATGACATCTGTTAAGAGCACTAATGTCATACCTGTATTTTTTAAATATATCATTCCTCTCATTTTGTCTTGATCGTAGTAATTTAGTCATGTATCTTGATTTGATATAAATAAATACTGGAATCTTAAATGAACACTAACACATGTAAAATACTTCATTTTATTAACCTTAACAGATCATCTATGTAATAGTAATACGAAAATTAATTAACAATACTAAATTACTATTATATACTATGAATATTTTAATACACAAAGAAGTACTGTTGTATATATGTTAACTATAATAACATATTTTCCTTGATTTAAATAGTAGACAATATTTAAATTTCAAGCTTAATCCTTCTTTTGTATGCCTTCTTGGATGTGATGGGTGCTTTATTGAGTGTTTTGCTTGAACAGTCTCCAATCTCACGTTTAGTATGTGCAAACCTCTTTGTCGTTTCATACGCTCTCTTAGTTGACATAGCATCCTTTTTTGATAAAAACATATAGTATAAATCATTAGTATTTCGATATTTTTGTAGATTAGCAAAGCATATTTACCTCTTTCAACATCCTTTGAAATTGATGATCATCTTCTGCCATTACCTTCTCTTTTCCTTTCATCTTTGCTTGTTGATCATGTAATACCCCGTACTTTAATTCGAAAGAATTATCAAGTTTTAATATTAATTAGGGTATCATATCCGTAGGATTTTAATTTTTCGTTGATGAATTTCAAATACGAAAAATTTATTTATCAATGAGTTAACGTTAATTGTGACGTGCTCGAATTTCTATTCAATTATTGATAAATCCCTGATTGAATTATTATTTTGGAATTTTGAATTATTCAAATAACAAATTGAGTATTATTATTATTATTATTACATGCTATTAACATTTATATGATACATCTCCTATTTATTCATTAAGAGCCCAATTGAGTTAAGAAAATCTTAATGGATAAAATAGAAAGTCCAATATAATTTAAAGCATCACTTAAGCTATTAAGAGTCCAAGTAAGAAAAATAGCCCAATAACCATATGTATTACATCCATACATATATACATGTTGAATTCCAATACATTAGTTAAAAAAATTAATAAATAAATAAATGAAAACATAATGGAAGTCACACTCTCCTCCACGTCCTTTGCACCCCTACCACACATATCCTTCAATCTCCTACCAACTTCAAGTGTTATACACCATTCAAACCATTCCATCGACATCACCACAAACCTACTTTCAGATTTTTCTCCTCATTTCTGCAAAGTGAACAAAGATAGCAGTGAAGAAATAGGCGGAGGAGAAGGGAAGGCTCAGCAGTAGCAACAATACAACACCAATTCTAATCTATCGTCTATCCTCATTCCAACTCCAAGTAGGTTTCATCAATAAAGTTTCATATATTACATTGTATTAATTCACCATGCTATTAGTCTTTCGTTTCAGTTTTACAACATGAAATTTAGCTAGCTATGTCTAGATCTTGAACCATAGGTGTAATACCCCGTCTTTTTAAGTTCCAAAGTAAACGATATTCGAACGCGTTTATATATATATATATATATTGAATATTTCAGTTTATTAAATGGGAGTTTAATAGTCGAAGAGGAGTTTTGGTTTAAAATAATAAGTAAATAAAAATTTCTTGATTTTATATTAAGAAATGTTAATTATTAAGGATAGGTAATTACTTTGGAAATACTTAAGTGTAAAAATAAGTGTGTAGTTAAAAATATTATTTATGTATAAACAGTGATACCACACGTTTGATATATGCATAGTGCTGAAAAATTTTACATTCAATAAGAAGGAACCACACGCATAAGATCTAATATGCACATATAGATATATATGAACCTGCAAGTATCTTATGGAAGAAAGTAAGAAAGCTAAGAAAGTAAAACACTTGAGTATACATAATATCTTATATATATAGGTGTTGGTACATAGTTGGCTAATACCAAAGCTATATAAAATAAATAAAGTCTAAAGCTACTTTACACAAAGCTGCAGCAGCATGTTAGCAAATAAGGCAGAAAGTAAAGGAAAGTGATAAGGCAGTATGACTGCAAAGAAGGAAATAGCAATGCAAGTGGCAGCGGCATGCAAGTGGCAGTGACAGCAGGGGCTGCAGAGTAGCTAGGTTGAGTAGAGGAAAGAAAGTCCTTCATTCATATCTCTTCCATCACCTACAAGAAATAGAGTAAAGACCTATTAAACTAGATATCAAGTCAAGTCTTAAGCATTAAAATAGACAATACACATATCTATATATAAGAGGGTAAGGGACTGCCCTAGAACCATTTTATCACCCATCAAACATTTTCATAACAAAGCATAGCAGCCACAGTTTTCAGTCAATGAAGAAGGAGTTAAAGATTAAGGTAGTTTTTCTCAACCATTACCAAAATTCTGTTCTAGCAAAGAAGTTCTGAAATTTAGTATTCTGTGTAGAATATGGGCAGAACATACCTATTACATGGGTTCTAAAACTTCAAACAGAAATGCAAACTTAGAACCATCCTGTTTCTGAAAATCAGTTTTCAAAACATGCACTTATCTATATATTTAGAACATGTTATCAGAACATAGGAATATATATATATGCAGATCTAGAACTAATGACATGCTTCATAAGAATTTAACTAGGGGTGCTATTAGCAATTTAGTATGAAAAGACTTCCACCCTAAACTAAATCATCAGCAGAAACATACCAAAGAAATAAATAGATGGCTAAGTATAGAACTTAGAAATTCAGTTCAGAATTGCAGAACATAGAACCACAATTTTCGTTCAGATTTTAGAACACCTATATGTTCTGGTTTCAGAACACACATACATATATCTATGTATTCAGATTTAGAACAGAACTTATACGCACCAAAACAGATACAGAAGCTATATCTAAAGGAAGTAGAATACTTAGCTGCTGGGAAGCTCTGCTGAACTCTGACATTGAGCATTTATAGGATTTAAATCTAGAAAGGTTTCAGTTCCTACAATAAAAGAGAACATAGAGTTATGATCGATTAGAGAATTAGCAAACCTGGAAAACGAGGCACAAACTACAGAGAATAGATATTTTCTTTCAGATTTCAAACCATTTATATGTGTTCAGAATTTAGAACATAGAATATATTTAAATGTTCAGATTAGAAACCTAACTTAAAGAGCTATGAACTATGAAATGAATATTTAGAAGACTTAAATACAGACCAAAATCTCGTGCTTCAGAAATTAATTCTTACATACAGTTTGGTTTGCCCAGAGAATGCATGTTATTTCAAAGAATAAGAACATGCAGGGGACTTAGCCATGAACTTCGAAAAATTAGAAATTACCCTAACAGCACTAGCTGCTGTCCCAGCAAACAAAGAACCACATTTTCCAGCCTTCCATCCACTCGAACATCGATTCTCCATAAATAAGCTAAAAAGAGAAGGAAATTAGCACATAAATACGAAATTAAATCTGGAAACAAAATCGCATGTAAAACTGGAAATAAGAAGGACAAGATCTTTACCTTGAATTACCAACTAGCTTCCACTAAGAGAAGTCTTGAGCTAGGAAGGCTTAGCTTCCTCCAGGAAATCAGAGATTCAGAAAGTATAGAAATCTGAGAGAGAGATAGAGGGCTAGTGAGAAGGATGAAAAATTTAGAGTTTCAGTGAAAGAGAGTTAGAAAATCAGAGAGAGTAAGAAAAGAATATTACCTTGAGGAGGGAAATACCGGGACAGCTTCACGATGTGATGTCGCGGCTGTTTCGTGGCCACCGGACGCCAAGCAGAAGCAGAGACAAAGAGAGGTCGGAGAATGAGAGGGAGAGGAGAAGAGCGTAGCGACATGGGGAGATAGGCGAGAGAAAGGTAGAGAAGGAAGCAGAGGGAAAGAGAAGGGAGGAAGGGAGAATCAGAGAGACGAGAGCAACGAAGGAGATAGAGGCGTGTATGTGTAATGTGTCTGTGAAGGAGGGAGTAGAGTGAATTAGGGTTAGAAGAGAGTAGGGTTATTTTAGAAATGGGCCGGGTACGGGCCGGGTAGAACAAATTATGGGCTGGGTCGAGTCTATCTTGCGGGCCGGATTCAATTAATAGTGGGCCGAAAATTTAACCCTTAAGGGCCCAAATAAATTAGTTAGCATTGGGCCAAATTTTATTAAGTTAGTGATGGGCTAATTTAATTAGTAATTGGGCTCACTTAATTAACTTAAATGAGCTAGCTAGCATTTTGATAGATCAAGACTTAATTAAGTGGGCTAAGTCTAAGAATGAAATCTTGAAGTTAAATTAGAAATCCTAATTAATATATTTAGAAATTAACTATTAAATTAGAAGTTAATTGATCGATTAGAATTTAATCATAAGAAATGATTAAATTATAAATCACACTTAGAGTATGATAATTAAGATTTAATTAGCCTAATTAAAAAAATTATCTAGCTCGATTCAAAGATCAAGAATAAACTCTCAAATTAGCCAAGGATAATAATTCCTCGCACTTGGAATTAATTGATGGATTATGTACTAGATAATGCTAAAGTCCAATACAAGAGTAAAGTAAGAATTTTTAGATTAGTTGAGTTAAATAAATTAGGATTTAAATAAATTATAGCTTGGCTTGAAATCCTAAGAGAACATTTTTTTGAGAAAAGATTAAAGCACTCGAATATTAGTCAAGTTAAGAATTGAGAATAACTCTTGTAATAATAAGGATGTCATTTCAAAGTAGAAAATAATATATATACTCAGATGAGTATCTCACCTCGTAAACTCGATTAAGGTTACGCTGGGAGGAAGTACTAAGCCAGAAGGTCGAATTTAATTAGAAGAGGAAGCGAGCCAGGTAGGCTTTCTTATACAACTAAAAATTATGTGTGTTGTATCAGTTTATGTTTCATTTCAAAAAGCATTTGAACTGAAAATTATGTTTCAAGTATTGTCAGCCATAAAATGTTTATGATTTTCGTATGATACCTATCTGCTTAGTTAAGTTAAGAGAATCGAATTCGGGTTCCAGTGGGTTAGCGTCTCCACTCGAACTATAATTATGAAATCGAATTCGGGTTCCAGTGGGTTAGCGTCTCCACTCGAACTATAATTATGAAATCGAATTCGGGTTCCAGTGGGTTAGCGTCTCCACTTGAACTAGTGTACACAAAGTAACCGTGAGTCATCGAGCGGGTTGGCCGGTCAAGGTGTTCGTGGAAGGTGGCCATCTTCCCGACACAAAGAAGAAGAAGAAGAAGTTACAGATATGGTAGATTACTAAAGAACTTAGATCGATCGAACTTTAAGATTTCACAAATGGATTTTAGTGAACATAGGTTCTTTAGAGACAAAATCCCTATGTTTCACTTACAATGGCATGACAATTATATATGTATGAGTGCGATTTTGGCATGTGTCTAGTGAGTACAATTTGTACTCAACCCTGCATATATTTATAAATGTGCAGGTTGAGCGATGATGAAGGAGGAGTGCTACGTTCGGGCTTTTTGTCGACATCTTATTAGTTGACTCTTGGGGGTTCTACGTGTCTTCACACATGTAGAGCTTTTAGCGATCCAAGAAATTTTCCGCAGCTAGTTCGAGATCATTATGTATTACACTTAAGATTTCAGTTCCTTCATATTACGTTGTTATGTATCGAGCCTTAAACTCAAGTCCGTTTGTGTTAATCATGTACGATGAGTTATTCGACTCATTATGAGATTGTTGTTCAAGTTTCATCCTTGCTTCCTCACCCTATTTCAATCCCGATTTCTTTAATCCTTTCCCAAGTCACGGTTTCCCCGACTTTACTACCCTTAGTGAAGTGCGGACGTGACAATAGGGATGCTTCACAATTAGAGCTTCTTTACTACTTCTGCCTAAGTCTTGAACATAGACTATAACATGCTTTCACAAAGAGCAATCAACACTGTAAATTAAACGTAAATCATAATTTAGAAATAAACTACCACCTACAACCTACACTTTTGTTGAATCACATTTAAATTTGTTTAAAATCAGTATACTCCTAATTACTCAACCAAATTCAAAATAGAAGTACAATTCATTCTTCTTCAACACTTCATCAAACCAATAACGTAAAAAAAAAAAGATGGAAAGAAAATGGGATACTTACTCTCCGCCGAAAACAACTCGGATGTGACGGAGAAGAGACAGAAGCACACGAGGGAGAGCAGGCTGGAGCAGCGGTGTCTCCAGCGGACGGCGGCGATACACGGGGAGCAGGCGGTGTCTACCGAGGACAATTCGGCAGCGACACACGGGAGCAGCCGGCTCCGTAGCTCGCCGAGACAAAATTTGGGGATTTTTCCCCTAAATCATTTCCCTTTATTCGATTCGAGATAAATGGAGTCGAATCCTTTCGATTAGTTATTGGAATTCGGTATTGCAGGAAAAACAAATCCGGCAAAGAAAGGGAATATATTTTGAGTAATTCGTTTTGGGCAATACATCAAAAAAAGATGGGAAATTAGAGCAAAGGTTAAAGAGAGAAGGATGTGGGGAGAAGCCACCATGGTGGTGGCGAATTTGCCGGAGAAGAAGGCGGCGAAAGCTACAATCTATTTTGGTTGGGTCTACGAAAAAGGAGAAAAGAAGATGAAGATGGGGGATGTTGTTCACGTAAATGGGTTTTATTTTATTTCTATTTTTACAACTACTTTTAATATATTAGGATGATATATAAGATTTCATTAAAAATCTGAAAATGGGTAATGAGATGGGCCGGGTCTCATGAATGGGCTGGGCTGTCCAAATAAAATTAATTAATATGGGCCAAGATGGATAAATATTTAATAGAACCAAACCCAATACAAAATACTTGATTGGAAGAAGAGAAGTGTGGGCTTTGTAGATTAAGTTGTTGGACTAATTTAATTGAATACCAAAAATTTATTATGTTTTTGGGCCCAAATTAATTTTGAATCTCTATTAATTAATCAATTTATTAAATTTAACTATTGAAATTGATTAATTATAATTAATTTATTAATAAATAGTTATACTATTTAATTAATTTAGTGGATCTAAATTAATTCCAATCGAGACATGAACCTTACGCGAACCTATCTAAAATTTCTGATTCTTATGTCGGATTTAATTGTTTCAATCATATTAATTGCAAGCAAGCAATTAATTATTTATCGAATTAGTAAACGTTTAATTCATTTGAACGAAACTAAGGTTTTCTGAGAAAACCTTAAAGCTTCATAGTGATTTAGTAGAACGGATATGAAACCCTTAAACCTGTAAAATCATTATGTCTCTAGTCAATAGAGATATTCTAAGAACTCAATGATTCTAAATGTAACTCGTTACCTGAAGGTCCATCGAGGGGGTGATAGCTAAGGAACGAGAAGGAGAACCAGACTTGTCAGCTAATACTGGTATCTCAGGTGGGTTTACTATACAAACTATATTTTTGCTTTATTAAAGCATGTTGCGAAAATATGAAATGATTGACATGCATAAAATTCTTTGTGTTTTGTGTGTGATTCCTATCTGTGTTGAGCCATGTTTGCGAACTGGTCAACTTGTGAATAACGATCGGATCTTGAGCCATGTGTTGGTCAAGGTTAGTGTACACATGGGGAGTGTGATCGTGAGTCATTACGGACCGGTCCACATAGGACCGTGTGTCAGTATTGACCGATCCGGTGGCACCCATTGGTCAACGTCTGGGGGAGTGGAACCATTGCTCACCAGGGTTGTTACCATTTTTAACGTCTGGGGAAGCAGTAACTTTGCTCACAGCGTTGCTATCATTGATTATGTCTGGGGGAGCGGGAACATTGCTCACCAGCATTTGTTACAGATATGGATGAGACACATGGAAAAGTGAGTGGCCGCTCCAACTTTTGGTAAAATCAAATGATGTTTTGTGTTCACAGGTTATTTCAAGATACTTGTGTTACACTGTGATATGCATGATCAATAACTGTTTTATTTTCGGCATAACCCACGGAGTACATCAAGTACTCAGCCCTGCTTGTATTTCCAAACACTTGCAGGTTGAGTGATGGGGTGGTGGCGGTGGTGCTGAGTGAAGATTTCTTATATGATAAGTATTCAAAGGTAATACATATCTTCATATATGTGTTAAGTTTTCACTATTCCGCTGCATTTCTTTGTCCTTTGTTGATTTTGGCTATCTGGTTTGTCTTCCAAAAACTAGAACCTTCGAATTGTACCTTAGTACTTCATTACACTTCTTTATCATTTTGAACCTTTCGTGAATGTTATTAACTCCTTTTTGGATTGAGCTTTTGGGCTACAAAGTTTCCTCCAAATCTATGACAATACACATTTGTTCAGTATTACTCCTCAGTTACCATTGTTGTTCCTGTTATTTCCATTTCTTTTTTCGATTCTTCCTTCAATTCACAGTCACGCTCCGATTGATCTGTCCTTTGGAAATTGGGGCTGTGACAGATCATCCCCATCCTTCTAACATACATTAAACCATTAATATTTATACTATTTATCTAAAATATATATGTATAAAATATACATGTAGAGTAACGTCCAATCCAGAAATCTTAGGAAGAATTGTAGAATCAAGAATGATATTATTAACACTGTATGGACCATCAAATTCTTTTTTACTTTGACCCTCTTTCACCTGAACCTTGAACAAAGCATTCTTGCCTGTCAGATTTCCAATCTCTATAGGCAGATGTTCCAGATTTTCATCCTACAAAATCATATTATTTTTATAAGTGTATGACTGTATATATAATACTAAGTTATTAATAATGTATACCTTGTCTATTTCACTTGCATTTTTTCCAACTAAGAGGAATGATGCAGTATTGTCCTCATCATCAATCATTCTAAGTGTCAGCTTATACCTATTTTTGTTTAAAAAAATAAAGCTAAGATACTAATATATTTAATAAATATATTTAAAAAAAATAATAAAACAATACGTAAAGTAAAGATAAATACCTCTTGTTCCCACTGACATCATAATTATTGCACTTCTAACAGAAAAATTTATCTATGCTAGGTGTCAGCTTTTTCGAGCACTTTTTGCATGCTAAGTAAGACCAATCACTTATAGAACCAATAGCAAAGATTGTTGCATAAACCCAAAAGTCACTTGTCTATAATTGAAAAAAAATAAATAATTTGATATCATGTGATCAGTAATTATGTATAAATATATATATATATATATATATGTTTATAATTAATACCTGATTTAACTGTGCAATAGTGTTGATATTTAGTTCTTCGTCTGGTTCTTTCTTCACTTTTGAATGATCCACATATTAGGGCAATTTATCAAGTTCATGGTAAGATCCTCTAAGCATGAAGCTATTTTTTCAAAAAAATCATTAGGTATAATGTTAGATATTGTAACTATAATTTATAGATATATTTGTTTACCTGCTTTTGAATTCATCCAAGCCTGCATCTTTTGTGTCCAGAAAAAGTTTAGTTGTGTGGAATGCACTGGACAATTTTATTTCACCTATAAAATAAGATTAGTAAATTATGAAAACAAATATTAATAGTATAATAAAATGATAAATTATAATTCATTACCTCTATATATATTTGGACGACATGATTGAATCACTGTGGATATCGGCATTTTTGCATTGTTGTTTAGATAGTTAGAAAGATCATCGGCATATTTATCCCATAATGTACACTGAATTGTCTGTCCCCTGAATTAAAATATAAATAAGTAATTATTTTGATAAAATAAAAGTTTGTAGGAAAATAATAAAAACATTTACTCTTTATCTTTCAGAATAATATCCATCAATTTTGTCTCTTTCTCATTAATATGTTTGATTTGCAAAGCTGAACATGAGACAATCATAGCCATTACATTTGTATAAGAAATTTGCAACAAAATATTTTAATATTTTTATGAGGAAGACATAATTAAAATAGCTATTTACGGAAATAAAATAACTTACCAAACATATATGTTTCGTAAACATCCTTGATTTTTAGAATGTATGCAATTTTCATGAAGTTAAACATTTCCATTGGAAACATTTCATCACTCGCTTCACATGCTCTTGTTTGATCAAAAATTAGTATCTTATGCTTGGATGAAGTGAGTCTATATTTCATTGTGTTGTGAGTTACAATGAAATTAATAATGCAGTATATGTTGCTTTGGTGGAACATGCTTGAAAGTTTACATATTGTTGGATCCATGATGGAAGCACATATACGATTATCTTGAATAAAATGAAAAGAACAGTAAGATTTAAAAGTACCGAATAAGGGAAAATTTAAATAAAAACTAAATGAAAAAATAATTACCTTCTTGTCATGGAATATACATTCATGACAATAAGATTTTGTGGGATTCTTGACGTAAGAAAGATCATAATTTCTTATCAATCTAAGTTGTAAGGCCACATTTGATTTTCCTGTCTGTAGATCATCAATAGTACCAAATAATGGTGAAATGGTATTGAATGTTTGATGATTGATGTCGTACGAAAAAGTGAAATGTAATAGATATTTATAGTGAAAAAAAATGAACAATCATGTTCCTTCAGGAAAGTTGTGACATTTCGAATTTAATAATTATATACTTAATATATATATATTACGTTTTATAAACAATCATGTCCCTTCACAAAGTTATGACATTTCGAATTTAATAATTATATATTATATATTAAATATATATTACACTTGCATTTTGTAAACAAATGTAATAAATAAATAAAAATCGGATGCATTTAATTAATTAAAAAAGTGAAGTGTTTTAAAAATTACACAAAAACATATTTTTCATTTAATAAAACAGATGACAAAATATAAAAAAAACCAATACATTTATTTATTTTTTTTAAAAAGGACGGTTTTAAAACTTCCAAAAAAGAAAATCTGACAATTAGTTAATCAATGGAAATTTTAAATAAACATATATCAATACATTTTATTTATTCACAAAAAAAGATTGACGGTTTTAAAACTTCCAAAAAAAAACTACCAAGTAAAAAAGTTTGTTTTTATATATAGATATTAGATACAATAATCGGTAAACAACGATGCTACTTACTTAAGATATTTTATATGGCCATGATTAATTGATTATTAAACTTGTCTCTTGTAGGATGAATCATATGTTTCACATTTTATATTTTACGGTAAAATTTATTATTTTAATTAATTTTTTTTTAAATAAAAAATTTATTATAATATAATGAATCATAAATAATAATTATTTGAAAAATTAAACATTTTAAAAATTATATACCGAATTTTGAGCTTATGAACTCTAAAAATTAATTAAAATTATATCAAATAATAAAAAGTAATTATATACTCTATTTGGATGAATTATATATAAAATTAAACTAAAACATATTCCCTCCGTCTCATCCTAAGTGTTACGTTTTCTTTTTTAAAACAAATTTAACTAATATATTTATATCACCACTTTTATACTATTTTTCAACTAACCTTAAATACCGTGCCTAAAAACAACACTTAACTTGAAACGGATGGAGTATAAGACTGGAATCAAAAAATTAATTAAAATTTTATTGTGTGACATAAATATGGGACACGCGATACCATGTCGTCCGTGGAAGCTTAAAATTATCTCTGTTTACAAAAAAAAATGAAAACTATAACACAAATTAATTTAAATTACTGAAGGCAATTAATGGACGGTACGTAAAGCAATTCGAAATTACTGAAGACAATTAATTTTGGAATATACTCTCCAAAGAGAGGCATTTTCAAAATGAAAATAATAAGGGGTGCAATTAGTTAACATTAATTGCATCATAATTTTTTTTTCTTTGAATTACTACACATTTTAAAGTCTATAAATATTTCTTAACTCGCATGCCGAAAAAAATGTCACTCTTTGAAAAAGACGAAGTGGTAGTTCTTTTTGTAGCCATTAGATATATCTAATAAATTATAGGTCAGGTAGGACTAAGGGTGAGCAACGGTTCGGTACGGTTAAAAACCAAACCAAAACTCTAAAATCAAATAAACCGAATTGCTTAGAAACTAAAATCAATCCGACAAAATTATTTACAAAACCAAACCGAAACATAAAATTCGGTTTCGATTCGATTTTCGATTTTCCAAATATTTTAATTATATATTTTTCTCAATGATAAATTTATTATATTTTGCAATCGAAATTTGATGCTCCAATTATTTTAATAAAAACTTTATTCAATCTTACATATGATAATTTAAAGCATGAAATAAAGATTGAGAAAATAAATTTATTCAAACACTTTAAATTTTTATGTTTACTTGTTCATATTTTATATTATTTGTTTACTTTTCTTTTGATGACATTTTTAGTTATATGCTAATTATTTAGAATTTGGAACTTGTAATTATTCTATAAATGAGATTTTGTAACAAATGGAGTACTATTTAAGCTTAAGTAATTTATTTATTTATTGTAATTTATAACATTATAATGAATATATAATAACATTTGGTCGGTTCGGTTAATAACCAAACCGTTTTACTAAAAACCGATTCGAACCGGTTAATAACCATTTTTAGAAACCGATTCGGTTTCTAAAAATTAAAACCGAATCAAATCCAAATATTTTAAAACCGAATCATATCAAAATATTTTAAAACCAATCCAAACCGACCAAATATCAATAGTTCGGTTTAATTTTTCGATTTGGATTGATTTTTGTTAACCCCTAATTACAACCACAAAAGTCATACAAATTTTAAAAAAGAATGAATTGTAAAGCGAAAGAAAAATAAAAAAACAACAGCAAATTGTATTTATGAGCTACTTTGTATGTGGATTGTGGAAATATGCATACTCTGGTTTTGAAATTTCGGAGTGTACTATTTTTATTATAATACCCCATTTCATACGTAACAATAATGAATATATGGTGATATTTTTCGCTAAACACGCGTTTTCGTGGAAAGCGTGTTTTCTACCCGTGCAACATCCCCCCATGATTTCATTCCCAAACCAGTGCCACAAATTTTCGAATCCAAATTTTTTGTATTACCACTCCCTCCTCAACAAAATAAGGCGTATTTCATTTTGAAATAACCTCTTCAAAAACAGACATTTCTCAAAATAGAAATAATAAGGGATTCTAAATGACAATAAGAGTACAATTAGTAAACACTAATTACACTCTTATTTTTTTCCTTTATATTTCTAGAACACTTTAAAGTCTAAAATTATTTAATTCGCGTGCCAAAAAAAAATATATTTTTTTTAAAAATAACATAATGTTATTAAAAAGCAAATAAAAAAATATAATTAAGATGGTAAGACTTAAGAATGACAATGAATTGAAATGAGTGGGACTCTTATACGTTCAAATTTGGTCCATGATTTTGTATGGAGGTCCGGACCCGGCCAGTGGCACCACTGAGTCTAGAAATTAGGCCCATGTCATGATGTATGGGTCGGCAGGTTTGGTCATGCCAAAAAATTTTCTATTTATTTATTTTATATTTTAAATAAATTTAAACATATATATAATTGAATTATTTTAACACAATTAGAAGTTACAACATTCAATACACTTTTGCATTTAAATAAATAATAATTTAAAATGTTATTTACTCATGCATCTTATTTAACACGTCGAGTATTTATTATTCCAACGGTTCTCCTATTTCCAATTTGTTTCTTTTTTTTTCGCATAGATTTAGGCAAAATTGTTTATTGTTTTAATTATGTTATCAATTTACTTATACATTTGTTGTAAAATTAAATTTCTTTTTAAGAAATTAAATATAATTTCTTATTTATATAGAATTTATAATTAAATTTTTTTAATTAAAAAATTGATTTGTCTATTGACAAACACGTCAAAACAGATTAAATAAAAAAAACAAACATCATCAAATAAAATCTGTTTAGCCTAAAGTGTGTACTCTAGGTTCTCGCAAATTATACGAGGTCGATTGCACGTGGCAAGCTAACCCCGGTCGGATCTCGATGGAAAGCTTAACAGGACGGCTTTAATCCTAAGTGTTATTAAAACAAGAAAAGGGAAATCATAAACACTCTAACAAAGATAAATGGGAGGGACAAGAAATAAAACGAAAACAATAAACAAAATAAAAAGGTGGATTCGAGATTGAAGGGCCTAGAATTCAGAAAACCTACAATTAATTAAATCATGCTCCTCTATTCATGCTATTGTCTGTTCATCAAGAACTTCCTAAAAGTTAGTTTAATTAGTCACTTACGTATCTATAATTAGACGGCAATCATAACTCTCGTATTAGATAACCCTAATAAGAATTCATCAATTAAGAACAACAATTTGAAGTTAATTAATGACTTACTAAAGTTGCTTAATTACTAATTGTTGGTCCCGAAAAAGCTAGATTCGTGTATGGGGGGAGGGGGGGGGGGGATACACCAATTCAAACTTTTAGGGTTTTCTTGTTTTAAACTTAGGTATAAGGTTTAAGCACACTTAACAAATAAGATAGCTTAGGGTAGTAAAACAAATTTTCTTGTCAGAAAGACTTTATCTCACTCAAACAAGACCTTATGCGTGAAAAAAAATAATCAAGATTAATAAATACAGATTTAAACTTGATTAAAGTTGTGTGCGTAATATGGTGATTAATGCTCTTTTTAATATGAAAGACGTTTTCTTTCTTGAAGAGATTATCAACCAAGATTTAAATGCAAGAGTATGAAGAAGATGATGATGAAGTAAATAAGAAATAAAGAACACAAGCAGTTAACGTGGTTCGGGATAAACTGTCCCTACGTCCACGGCTCGATCAAATCTAGATCGAAAACTTTACTAGCTTTCTCCTTTCTTTTTACTCGTTGAGTACGAGCCACAAGAATTATCAAATCTAGATAACTTCTTGTGATTACAAATCTTCTTTCTAAGAGTGAAAACTACAACCTTAGAATACAACTGGATCAAATTTAGATCCTAACTTGGGGTTTTGTAGAAATAGTTTTTCGAGAAAGTAAATATTCAAAAGCTGTAAACACTACTGAGAATTCTTGATGGTTGGAAGTGTTTTGAACGTTGAGAGCTTGAAGATTTTAGCAGAGTAATAGCAAGATAATAGTTTGAATTCTCGTACTTCTTTCTGGAGGTGAAGGTGGTATTTATAGCCTCTTTGAAGAAACTATCCGTTGGAGACGAAGACGTCCTTCTCCAGTGCATTAATGGCTGCATTAAATGGATGGCAGAGATGTTGAGACACGCACTGCCAAATGAGAGTTGTTTCCACCTTTCACGCGATTTCCTAGTGTATTGCCATACTTGGAATGATTCACCGTACTGGAATTTTGATATTCTCGTACTTCATTCCTTAAAGTATGTTTTTGATGTGACAACACACCAAGTGGTTGACTTGTGACAAATTTAGGTATGTCGGCAGTCCACCGTAGTTATTGTGAGGAGCAGCTTGATCTTGATGTTATGACAGTTTGCTGTTCATCGTGCTGTATCTCCATCTCTTTGGTTCTCCATTTTGAATGTAATGACCAGATCGTTTTTGACATAAAACGATCTGTTGTATATACGGTAGAGATGATGACCAGATTATTTTAGAAATAAAATGATCTGCTGCTTTTGATGACACCGGGCGAATGATGTCATCTGGAACGAGCTGCTCATCCTCTAGTAATGATGAACGATCTGTTGCAGGCATCGAGCAGCAGGCTGAACTTATTAGAACGAGCTGTTCAACCACAATTCCAGTATTTTCTGTTTCCTATAGCTAGTTTTAATCTAGAGAATCAGATCGTTATAAGTAAGCTTCAAACTTCAAACTACTTTTACATTTGTGATCTGTTAATAGATATACTAGAAATCGAAACCAAAACAAGTATAAACGACAGCGAGCTGCTACTATGTGAAGTAGATCGTTATTAATACATCAAACGATCTGCTCACCACATTAGGAGCTAGTTGTCTTACATGATGAAAAACTTGTTATCCTAGCAATCATTGTGTCCAGGATCTCTCTTACTAGAATAAGACAGATAATTATTAATTTACCAAAAATGATCTGCTTCTATTACATTTAAGATATTCCTTAATAGATAACAATGATTACCTGGTTTCTAATATACAAAATATCAAAGTGTAGTTTCGAGAAACATCATCAAAACAAATATAAATTCATGGGATTCCCAACAATTTCCCCATTTTTGATGATGTCGAAACCACACTAATATTTTCTTTTAAATGAGAAGTTTTAATATTGAAGGCAATTAGAAAGCATAATGATAATTTAAGTGACAATCATAAAAATATTTCCTGGACAAAGAGATATTTTCATCAGGTTGTTTTTCAAAAATAAACTTCACTTTATTGACCTAACAGCTTTACAATTACATTTTGCATTTATAACAGCTCGCTGCTAAACCAAAAGTGAACAAATATTTTTCATGGCTGAGGAGGTGGTTGGCTTTCCTTTTCTGCAGAGTGTGATTGACGCCTTTGTTGATCAGCTAGCTGCACCCTCCTCCTTTCCACCATCTCTCTTTGTCTTAATTTCTATGGCACACCAAAACTTGCGTAAATCCCGTTGAAAATCATTCGGTAATCTTTATTGTTGAAATCAATGGGATAGTTCATTAATTGAGCAGATCGGTTGATGGCATTCAAGACAGCTGTATGATCGACTTCTGTAGTTCCCGGTATCCTTGGATACAAAAGGGTTGTTTTCTTTGGAGCAGTGAGAGGAGTGTTTGTCATGGCAGATTGTCTGTAGAGATATTCTATGAACGATTGATTCTTGTGTTGGGAGAGGAATTCGTGAAACAGATCGTCCACAGAACCTCCTTGTACATCTTGGTCCATGAGATAGTAATGCTGCATGATAAACTCCTTGACCAGTTTATTCCATTGAGCAGCCTTTTTACTGTGAATCCATGTTAAGCTTTGAGGCTCTGTCAACTGGAATTTTTCAAAGAATTTGAAAATTGGGTTTGATGGCTCATCTTCCTCTTCATCTGGAGATTCATCTTTATCATCTTTTGCTCCAGTCTTTCCTTGACTTAGCTTTTCCGCCCTCCATAATTTTCTGAACTCGGGATCAGCGATCTGCTCCGCTTTGTACCCGTCTAGAAACATTTCTTCCTCTTCATCAGCCTCTGACATAACTTTCTTCCCTTTATGATCTGCTGCCTTTTTAGCCTCCTCATCTCTCTTGAGTTTTTCTTCGTTCTCTTTTTGCAGCTGCTTGACTTCAGCAGCCTGTTTTGCAGTTAATTTCTTCTTTTTAGGAGCAGCAACAGTTTTCTTTTTGGTTTGAGCGGAGGGAGCAGCTGGCTGGACACGCTTCTTTTCTTCCCCCTTTTCGACATCATCAATAAAGTCTTTGGAAATAATGAGTCGAAGGGAGGCAATCTCATCATTTAGCGCTTTGAACTTCGCTTCGAAGTCTTCTTTATATTGTAGGAAGGTTGAAATGTTACCATTGACTTCATTGAACTGCTTGGAGGCATCCTTGAGATGAGAGTGAAAATTGACAGTCAGCTCGCTGTGAGCAACCTTCATGTCTATGATGGTCTTATTAATCTTGAAAATCTCATCCCCTGTGGCGACATCAGCTTCTTGTAGTGCTTTGGGCAGCTGGTCGTTGAGCAATCTGGCCAGTTCATTTTGAACCACACTAAGAATCATGGTTGTCTCCATTTCCTCATATTGTTGTTCAACATGCTTTTTGACTTCGGCTACCATCCTTCCCCCAGCTTCATTCATTTTTGTCTCAAAAGTTTTAGCCTCTTCTTGAAGGACAGCAATCTTGCTGTTTGTCTCTTCCTTGTATTTGTCAAAGACTTCACGATCATTGTCCAAGACCTTATGCAGCTCGTTGGATAATTTGGAATGAGCGAGCTGGACATTGTGTTCAACAGTGTGTAAGGCGCTCTCTGCAGCTGAGAAGATGAAGTTTGCCAATGCAGCAGAACGATTGTTGATTCTTAGATGGATAAGCTCGCTAATTTGTTTTGCTGTCATTTGGGGTCCAAGTGCGGCAGACAATAAGTCCTCCAGACTATGCTGTTGGACTCCATCTGGTGCAGTGCCTTGTGTGTAGATTTCTTCGATTTGTTCGGCAGCAGCTTCAACATTAGCTTGTGCGGAAGATGGTTCACTTGTAACTGCTTCCTCCATGATAGCAGTTGGTTCATTTGTTGCGATCTCGGCAGTGGGCTTTGAAGTAGGAGTGTCACAAGGTTTTTCTTTCTCCACAGACTTCTCTTCAAAATTGAAAATATCATCAAAGTATCCCGATTGTAAGTCGACTGCGAGGTTGTACAAATCTTGTTCGTTTTCATAGAGGGGAGCAAAATCAACATTGAGAGTGGCAGCCTCCTCTTTCATCCTAGTCAAAACATACGTACGAAAATACTGACGTGCGTCAGGTACGTCTAGGAATCCAAAATATTTGAGCAGCTTGCTCTCCTCGGCCTTCAGCTCGTTGATTGAGAAAAGCAGTAAGATGGCCTCCAAAAGATAGAACTTGCAGTCGCGTATTTCCAAGTATGTTTGGAAATGTTGAGCCATGTCAAATGTGGTTGGTGTTAGCTGGATGCCAGGTAGCGATTTAATCAACATCTCAGTGGCCTTTTCTTGCAGCTGTTGGAAAAGTAATTGCGCTCCTTTCAATCTTTCCTCAACATCATCAGCGGGCTGCTAGTGAATATTAAGTTCCACTTCATCGTCATTTATTTCTGGAGCAGATGGCTCCTTCATTTGATCAACTGTTGCGTCCAATTCATCCTCCAGGTTGCGAGCAGTGGATTTGCCCTTTGTTTTTCTTGGCTTTTTGGTTCATTTGGCAGCAGCAGCTGGTTTAGGATTACCAGCTGCCTTCCTCTTAACTGGTCGATCTGCTACCATTTCTTCTTGTGCCTGTGTCGTAGCTGCCTCACCAATTGTGGGTTTCTTAGTTGGAATCACCCATTCGGGATTTGATTGTCTGACCCGAATCAGTGCCTGCTTAATCTTCTCATCGGTGACTTTAAGAAAAATTTGAGAAGCCACCCCCAAGGACATCTCCATTTGATGTCTTGTCCTTGGTAAAATCCAATCTTTGCTGAAGTCAACAAATTTGTGCCATTTATCCCTGTGGAAGAAGCCAGCTATGATTGTGCTGAGTTTGGTGGAGAGGCGAAGAGGTCGCTTGATGTTTAATCTGGTGCAGTTTCCATCACTGTCTTGACGAATATCGATCTGTTGTTCTTCATCAACAATGAGTTTTAGCAGCGATCTTGCCCAATTAACCTTTAGATTGAATAGAACTGCAGTCAAAACTTTGAGTTTTCCCGCTGTCACCGAGTCATATGTTCCTTGGTGTCCAAGAAACACTTTTTGGACAAAATCGAGGAGAAGACGATAACTTAGTAGCATCAATGATCTGTTAAACGCCTTTCCTATCCACTGGAATGGATGAGCAAGGATTATGTCAAGAGCTCTCTGGATCTGGTCATCCGAGACTTCTTCAATCACTATGTCACCTTCATCGGTCAAGTGATAAGTTTGTAGAATCATCTCAATCACCGTAGTCCTAATATTGTCCTCTTTTAACTTTCCAATCGGTATTTTGACGGTATATTCTTCTCGGTCGTCAACCATCCATGAGCAATAAAATAATACAATTTGTCGTGGAAGGAAATAGTCTGGTTCTGTGGTGATTATCTTGTGGAACCCTAAAGTAGAAATAAGGTTTGATTAAGTGTTTGTAGATGTTTACAGTTAAACACTTATATATATATATACAACCTGTGGATTTTCCATTTGAAGAAGTTATAAGAACATAAACAGTGATGAGCACATAGTTAAACATTTTTAATCCAATAATCATTTCATACAAGCAAAATGCTATGATACTAAGTATGCAGATTAAACTAGATTGTGCACATAATCATGCTTTCATAGATAATCAAGATATGTGCCAAACATTTATACAATATTTCGATCGTAGTTCATGCTTGAGTGAACTTTAACCTGTGCACGCCCTGATTTTACTAAATAACACATCTAGGGTACGAAACCCATGATGTGTGAGTATGGCACGAGGCTCAGGTGACAGCTTTGCCTCTATCATATGAAGCATCTCCGTTAAGGAAATCGGAGGTGTTTGAGAAGATGAAGAACTTGCTTCAAATGCAGGCATTTTGAAAATGATTGGAGTGGTTTTGATGAAATATAGAGTTGCAGAAGAGCTTAGTTTGAAAGCTTGAGTACAACAATGGCGGTTTAGGTTTTATGAGAGGGAATATTTGAAAGTGTGAGAAGAACAGTCAAACATTCATATATATATATATATGCAAATAATGAACGGACCAGATTGATTCTTAGAAAGGAGAAACAAGTAAGGGTTAAGATTACTCCTTGATTTAATTATTTGCTGCCCAAAAGTCGAATGAAGTTCATACGCCATCAAATTTCGTCTATATGGTAGTCACATCGTTGTCTCGAAACACTAATCGAGGTCTGCAACATTAAATGAATTGCACTTTATCCGTCACCTTTTCTGACACACAGGCATTCGATATTACCTAGTAATTAATAGTTTTTATTAGCAATCATTAGACATAAATAATCAAAGAGTTGGAGAAATAAATGAACTTGATTCCCCCTTGATTAATGCCCTAGCAGATCGTTTTATGCTTGAACGATCTGCTCTAATTGATGTTGGCAGCTAGCTGCTATTTTTTACTTTATGTAGCTTGCTGCTATTATTAGCAGATCATTTTCATCTTTTGAACAATTTGCTGTTGACTGCTATTGGAAGTAGAAGCAGATCGTTTCCATCTTTTGAACGATCAGTTATTCTTGACATTAACAGTTGGTTGCTAATTTTCACTCTCATGCAGCTTGCTGCTTTTGTTGACAGACAGCAGGTCGTTTCTCTTCTTTGAACGATCTGCTGCGTGCTTTCAACTAATCAGCTAGCTGTTAATTTTCAAAGTAAAGCAGTTTGTTTTTACTTAAAAAAAATTAGCAGCACGTAAATGTTGGTAAATATGTAGCTAAAGTTAAAGATGTGATAACAGATGGCCTTTTACCACCAGCTAGCTGTTATCAACACTTGTACCAATTTCAATAAAGTTTATCAATCCCAGTTTTCCACAAAGCATTTTGAATTTATCTTCGAGTAATGCTTTTGTGAGAACATCAGCTCGCTGCACATCCGTATGAATTTTCTCTATCTTGATGTTCTTCTTTTCAACATGATCACGAATAAAGTGATGACGAACATCCACATGTTTACAGCAAGTGTGTAGAACAGGATTTTGAGTGATGGCAATTGCGCTGGAGCTATCGCAAAATATTGGCAAACCATCCATGTAGACTTCATAATCTTTTAGTTGTTGTTTGATCCACAAGATTTGTGCTGTGCAACTCCCTGCAGCCATGTACTCTGCTTCTGTTGTTGAGGTTGCAACCAAAGTTTGCTTTTTAGAAAACCACGAGATGAGCTTGCTTCCAAGAAATTGACAAGTCCCAGATGTGGATTTTCTATCAAGCTTGCAACCTGCATAATCAGAATCAGAGTAACCAGTTAATTCAAAATTATCATCACAAGGATACCACAAACCTATTTCAATGGTTCCTTTGAGATAACGCAATATTCTTTTGGCTGCTTCCAAGTGGGATTCCCTTGGACTAGCTTGATACCTAGCACAAACACCAACCGCAAAAGTAATATCAGGTCGACTAGCAGTTAGATATAAAAGTGATCCGATAATGCCCCGATACTGTTTTATATCTGTTGCCTTCCCAAGTGCATCAGGACCAATCTGTCCATTAGTTTGCATAGGAATTTTTACTGGTTTGCACTCTTTAACTCTAAATTTTGTGATGAGATCGTTGATGTATTTGGATTGATTGATTAGGATCCCATCAGCAGATTGTTTGACTTGCAAACCTAGGAAGAAGTTCATTTCTCCCATCATTGACATCTTGTACTTGTCCTGCATTAGCTTGCTAAATTTGTTACAAAGGAATTCAGATTTGGATCCAAAAATAATATCATCAACATAAATTTGAACTAAAAGGATATAGTCTTGGACTTTGATGGTGAATAACGTCTTGTCTACTGATCCTCGTTTGAATCCCGATTGAAGTAAGAATGTGGACAGTGTTTCATACCAAGCTCGAGGAGCTTGTTTTAGACCATACACTGCTTTAGCTAATCTGTACACCTTGTTTTCATCTTCAACTTCAAACCCAGGTGGTTGTTCCAAATAGACTTCTTCTTCTAGAATTCCATTTAGAAATGCACTTTTTACGTCCATCTGGAATACTTTGAAACGTTGGAAAGCTGCATAAGCAAGAAACAATCTGATAGCTTCTAGTCGTGCCACTGGTGCGAAGGTTTCATCAAAATCAATTCCTTCTTGTTGACAATATCCTTTGGCGACTAGTCTTGCTTTGTTTCTTACCACTTCACTTGTTTCATCTCTTTTATTCTTGAATATCCATTTGACTCCAATAACACCTTGATGTCTAGGTCGATCCACCAAGTACCATACATCATTTCTTTTGAATTCATTTAATTCTTCTTGCATGGCATTGATCCAATCTGCAGTTTGCAAGGCTTCTTCGATGTCTTTTGGTTCGGTGTGAGCAAGATAGCAGCTTAGTAATGCACTTTCTCCATGCATGCGTCTAGTTTTGACTCTATCTGTTGGGTTCCCAACAATGAGATCAGATGGATGGCTATCTACCCATTTTCTTCGCCTTTTCATTTCATCCTAAGATACTTCGATTTCCATCTCATCGGGTGGATTCTCAAATTCGGGATGATCTATGGCAGGCACATCAAAGAGATTGACAGTATTTAAATTAATACTTGATACTTCATTTACCAAATTTTGAACACATGGTTGTTGAGATGATGGTGTAGCAGAGTGAGTATTTTGTTCATCAACAAATTGTTGTGAGCATTCTTCATGCGAGGTTCCCCCTTCATTTGTTCCCCCTAGATGAGATAGTTGTCCATCTGTTCCCCCTTGCTGTGGCTTTTCTACAGCAGGTTGGTTATTTGTTTCTTCTTCATCTTCATCTTTTCGTGGACTCCATAAGAGAATGTCGTCGATGAGTCTATCTATGGAGTTTCTCAATGTTGAGTGAGAGAGATCATCTTTTGAAGAAGAGGAGCTATCTGTTCCTGAAACTTCAAAATTAGATTCATCAAAAACAACATGTGGGGTTACTTCAACAACAAGAGTTCTCTTATTAAAAACTCTATAAGCTTTACTGATTTCAAAATATCCTAAAAATATTCCTTGATCACTTATGCTATCAAATGTTTTTAACTGATCCATTGTTGTGAATGTAACATTTACAGCCAAATGATCTAAAGTAAGAGATTCAAGGCTTTCTGTTATTCCACAGCTCATAAGGAGTTTTCCCGTGACGTTGTGTGATGACAGATCGATTTTGTGTGTAGCAGACGGTATTGACTGCTTCGGCCCAGAATATCTTTGGGAGATTGATTTCATTTAACATAGTTCGAGCAGCCTCTTTGAGCGATCTATTATGCCTTTCCACAATCTCATTTTGTTGTGGTGTTCGAGCTGCTGACGTTTGATGTTGAATTCCCATTTTTGAACAGTATCCTTCGATCATGTGATTGATGAATTCAGTTCCACGATCAGATCGAATGGTAATGATGGATGTTTCCTTTTGATTTGAAAGTTTTTTGAGAAGATCAGGTAGTTTCTCTAGAGTTTCCTTTTTCTTGAACATAAAGACAACCCAAGTAAATCTAGAGTAGTCATCAATAACAACAAGAGTATACTTTCTACCGTTTACACTTAATGGAGATACAGGTCCAAAAAGATCCAAGTGTAGAAGTTCCAAAGTCCTTGAAGTGGAATGAGCTGCCTTTGTATGAAATGATGCTCTTGTTTGTTTTCCTGCTTGGCAAGCTTCACAAACATGGTCTTTGTCATAGATTTGAGTAGGTAGACCTTCAACCAGGTTGTTTTCACCAGCTTGTTAATTGATTTGAAATTTAGGTGGCTCAATCGTTTGTGCCATAACCACATGGTCTCTGTACTAGATTTTGTTACTAGACAGGTTTCAGTTTGATCATTCCATTATACTATATACAACCTGTCCTGCAAAATTCCAGTAAGAAGAATTTCTTCTCCTTCTATGTTCTTAACAAGACATTTGTTAGCTGTAAATTCTACTCTCTTGTTATTAGCACAAAATTGGCTAATTGAGAATAGATTGTGATTTAAACCTTCAACATATGATACATTGAGAATAGTAGTGTTACCAACTTGAAGGTCACCATAACCCTTTGTGTATCCTTTTGAATTTTCTCCAAAAGTAACATTTGGTCCAGTGCTCTCCTTGTAGTTGATTAACAAGTCTTTGTTGCAAGTCATATATTTGGAACATCCGCTATCAAGTATCCATACCGCACCCCGAGCTGTGTGCTTTCTTCTACTCGATCTCCTATCCTGCAAGGAAAGATTATTTAGCTACCCTACTGAATGAGGGTGCTTTATTAGTAGACACAGTTCCTTTTGGAACCCAAATTTATCTAATAATAGTGACATTTTGTGATGGTCTAATTTGTTTTCCACTGAAGTCAATGTAGACTATTTTCTTCTCAGCAGGTGGTTGAGTAGACACAGCTTCTTTCTTAGGAGCATATGGTTTGAAAGGAGCAGATGGTTTTCTCTGGTTGAACGATTGAGGAGCTCGCTGATGATTGAACTCTTGAGCAGTTTGATTAATTCTTTGAGCAGGCTGTTTTCTTTGTTGAAATCCAATCCCTTGAGTGGTGAATTTTTGTTGTCATTGACCTTAATCCTTGATTAAGATAGCTTGTGGCTGTCTCGCATTATTGTTGAGATTCACTATCTTATCTTTTCCCTTTTCTTTGACAAATTTCCCTTTTGGTGGTCCTTTGTCAACTCCGTCAAATCCAAGTCCAGTATGGTCTGCAGCTCTTCTTTGCATGTCGTTGATGAGTTGAATCCGATCCTCCTTTTTATGTATTGAGTGATTTATCATGGCACTCAAATCATCGACCTTACGTTGAGCAGAAGCTTCTCGATCAATGAGATCAGATATCTTGGCATTCAATGTGTAATTTTCTTCGCTCTTGCTTTTGAGTTGCTTAAGTAGAGCATTTTCCCTATCATTGAACGAGCTGCTGATTTCCTTCATTTCTTGAATGGTGTTAGCCATTCTTCCATTTTCTTTTATTGCATGTTTGAACATCTTGTTCAATCTTGCATGATCTTCCATGAGTTTGGTAAAATCTTCGATGGACAGATCGTCTTCACCTTCTTCTTCATCACCAGAATTACATATAGATTGATTAGAAGAAATAGAATTTTGACAGTTTACCTCTTGACTTTCGAGTCCATTGTCATGGCCCATTAGACACTCATCCCATTCTCCTTCATCTTCATCAGCTATGAAGGCTTCATCATTTTTGGATGAGCTGTCTGATAGGTGACTTGGAGATGATTGCTCTTCGGCCAACATCGCTTTTCTTTGCTCATTTAGCTTCTTGTCTCTTTTGGCACGAAGCTCATCTCTCTCTGCTTTTGATATGTCTGGACAATCTGTTTTGAAATGTCCCTTCTTGCCACACTTAAAGCAAGAATATTCGGAGAGGTCAGCTTTAACATATGGAGTTGATTTTAACTCGTTCCTTCGAGTAGGTTGATCGCCAGATCGATTTTTCCCTTTGAATTTTCTGTTGTTGTTTTCTTTATAGAGCCTTTTGTATCTGTTAGCTCTTACCTCCATTCTTTGAAATCTTTGATCCATGAGAGAGTATTTTTCGAAGTAGTTCTTCGAAGGGTAGTTCTCATCATCAGAACTTGATGATTCCTTGACAACAATAGTTGGAGTTTGTTTTGCAGCTTCTTTGCTTTTTGTCTTTGCTTTGAAGGCTGTTTCTTTATCATGGTTTCCTGCAGAAGATGGTTTGCTAGAAGAGGAATTAGATAGACCATGAATACGATTGATCTTGTACTCATTTTCGGTAAGTAAATCAAATAAAGAGTCAGTGGTAAGAGAGTTAAACTCTGGCATCATGGGATGCATGGCTGAGTAAATTTCCCAAGTAGCAGGTAGAGCTCGGATCACTTTCAAGTTTTTCTCTCGTTGAGAATACTTATTTTTGTCGATCATGGCTATCTCAATCAGAACTTCGGTGAACCGGTTCTTCATTTGGGCTATTGTTTCTCCAGACTTCATCTTGAACTCTTCAAATTTATTACAAGCGATAGACATCTTGTTTTCTTGGATAATGTCTGATCCAAGGCTAATCTCCTTGAGTACATCCCACATCTCCTTGGCTGTTTGAAGATGTCTGATTTTGGCCAAGTATATGCCTCTTACCGTACTTGAAATTAGTCCTTTGGCAAATTCATCGAGTCTAGCTTCTTTTCTTTCTTCTGCAGTATATTCGTCAATAGTCTTCTCCTTTTCAACTATGACCAGTGATGGAGTTGGACCAGTTCCATCTTTTATCTCACCACTTCCCTTGTTCATTATTTTGATGGGTCCATTAGTAATGACCTTCCACATTTTGATGTGTTGTGCACGTAAGCACATCTCGATTCTAAAGCTCCAGTCATCATACCCAGCAATGGAGAAATCCTCACAGGCACGTATCATCTGTCCTTCCATAACTTCAAAGTAGATGGTTAGAAAAATGCAAGTGCAATATGCTGTTGAAACGTTTTTAAGATCTATCCAAGATGACCACACACAGATAATCTCCTGTGAAATAGAAACAATGGTCAAAATGGACCATGCTCTGATACCACTTGTTGGTCCCGAAAGAGTTAGATTGGTGTATGGGGGGGGGGGATACACCAATTCAAACTTTTAGGGTTATCTTGTTTTAAACTTAGGTATAAGGTTTAAGCACACTTAACAAATAAGATAACTTAGGGTAGTAAAACAAATCTTCTTGTCACGAAGACTTTATCTCACTCAAACAAGACCTTATGCGTGAAAAACAATAATCAAGATTAATAAATACAGATTTAAACTTGATTAAAGTTGTGTGTGGAATATGGTGGTTAATGCTCTTTTTAATATGAAAGACGTTTTCTTTCTTGAAGATATTATCAACCAAGATTTAAATGCAAGAGTATGAAGAAGATGATGATGAAGTAAATAAGAAATAAAGAACACAAGCAGTTAATGTGGTTCGGGATAAACTGTCCCTACGTCCACGGCTCGATCAAATCTAGATCGAAAACTTTACTAGCTTTCTCCTTTCTTTTTACTCGTTGAGTACGAGCCACAAGAATTATCAAATCTAGATAACTTCTTGTGATTACAAATCTTCTTTCTAAGAGTGAAAACTACAACCTTAGAATACAACTGGATCAAATTTAGATCCTAACTTGGGGTTTTGTAGAAATAGTTTTTCCAGAAAGTAAATCTTCAAAAGCTGTAAACGCTACTGAGAATTCTTGATGGTTGGAAGTGTTTTGAACGTTGAGAGCTTGAAGATTTTAGCAGAGTAATAGCAGGATAATAGTTTGAATTCTCGTACTTCTTTCTGGAGGTGAAGGTGGTATTTATAGCCTCTTTGAAGAAACTATCCGTTGGAGACGAAGACGTCCTTCTCCAGTGCATTAATGGCTGCATTAAATGGATGGCAGAGATGTTGAGACACGCACTGCCAAATGAGAGTTGTTTCCACCTTTCACTTTATTTCCTAGTGTATTGCCATACTGGGAATGATTCACCGTACTGGAATTTTAATATTCTCGTACTTCATTCCTTAAAGTATGTTTTTGATGTGACAATACACCAAGTGGTTGACTTGTGACAAATTTAGGTATGTCGGCAGTCCACCGTAGTTATTGTGAGGAGCAACTTGATCTTGATGTTATGACAATTTGCTGTTCATCATGCTGTATCTCCATCTCTTTGGTTCTCTATTTTGAATGTAATGACCAGATCGTTTTTGACATAAAATGATCTGTTGTATATACGGTAGAGATGATGACCAGATTATTTTAGAAATAAAACGATTGGCTGCTTGTGATGACACCGGGCAAATGATGTCATCTGGAACGAGCTGCTCATCCTCTAGTAATGATGAACGATCTGTTGCAGGCATCGAGCAGCGGGCTGAACTTATTAGAACGAGCTGCTCAACCACAATTCCAGTATTTTCTGTTTCCTATAGCTAGTTTTAATCTAGAGAATCAGATCGTTATAAGTAATCTTGAAACTTCAAACTACTTTTACATTTGTGATCTGTTAATAGATATACTAGAAATCGGAACCAAAACAATTATAAACGACAGCGAGCTGCTACTATGTGAAGTAGATCGTTATTAATACATCAAACGATCTGCTCACCATATTAGGAGGTAGCTGTCTTACATGACGAAAAACTTGTTATCCTAGCAATCATTGTGTCCAGGATCTCTCTTACTAGAATAAGACAGATCGTTATTAATTTACCAAAAACGATCTGCTTCTATTACATTTAAGATATTCCTTAATAGATAACAATGATTACCTGGTTTCTAATATACAAAATATCAAAGTGTAGTTTCGAGAAACATCATCAAAACAAATATAAATTCATGCGGTTCTCAACACTAACTTTCGTATTCGACAATTAAGCTGTAATTCTAACCTACGTATTCGAATTACACAATAGGAAAATCAATAACAACCATGAATATGATTCATATTTTCCTGATTTGGAATCTTTATTTGATTTAACCCTAGCTCTATATTGGAATCATCTATCTGCCATTCTCTGCAGCTGCACCCCATCGAGCATTGACTTGCTTCATTGTTCCTTCGGTTCGGTTTTTCTCTTCGTGTATTCTTCGATTCTTTCCGCTCCATTTGGCTTTATACGCACAACGACAAATGCTCCACACTTAGCTCCAATCTCTCCTCATTCCACCATCCTACATCCAAAGTATGAAAACACACGACCGGCGTAAAAACGAACTAGAAAAGACACGAAAGTAAACAATCTAAACACTAGACACGACAAAATGACAACCAAAAACATAACGAAAACATACTAAACAAAATCAATTTAACAAACTTAAGATTGCACCCCCAAAAAAGATGATTAGATTGAAGAAGAAAAAAAATTGTTACATTCATTATATACTCCTGCAAAACTAAATTTATAAGCACATTTCTCCTAAACATCAACAAGTCTCTAAAATTCAAAAATCCACCCAATATCAGTCAAGCAAAATTCCAAAAAGCAGAAGACATGAGGAGAACTGGACAACCAGTAAGAGAAACTCTATAGTCCAGTTTCTACTTGTAAGCTCAAAAAACGAAAAGCCAATGATAGGGAAGATGGCTGAGGCTTCTCAACTCTTCAACAGCAGCACAAGGAATGTTTGTAGATTATGAGCAGCTGCAAAAAAGGAAAGGGAACAAGGTGGTATTATATTCTTACAAAGCAACAAACCAAAAGCACCAAGAACAAATAATATAGAACTAGATTTGACACTTATTCAAAATTTAGATTTATTTCATAGATCAACCATTAGAAAGCTTGCAAATGGAATTTCTTGTAGTAAGAGCACTGTGTGGAGATGAGTTAATAGTGGCTTGATCAAAGCTCATACATCATCAATAAAACCTGATCTCAAACCCCTAACAAACTACTTAGACTTTCATTTACCTTATAAGCAATAGAATTTAATAGGATAATAAACATCCTCAAGTTCAAGAACATAAACAATATGGTGCACATCGACGAAAAGTGGTTTTATATCACAAAAACAACTCACAGATTTTATCTCATTCCCGGAGAGGTTGAACTGCATAGAACATGTAAGAGCAAGAAGTTCATAACTAAGGTTATGTTCATGTGTGCAGTAAGCAGACCCGTGTTTGAACATTTAGGGAATGTGGTGTTTGATGAAAAAATTGGTATATGTCCATTTACACAACAAATGCAAGCAAAAGGGAAGTTAAAAAATCGGGCAACAGGTACACTTGAGACCAAACCAATCCAATCTATCACAAAAGATGTGGTAAAGACATGCTTGATCAATCAGTTATACTTATGAACATATTTATAAGCATTATGTAATTAAAAAATGATTTTTTTGATCAGATATACTTTGATTTTTCATAGATAGTGTCAGCCATCAAACTGAAATGGCCAACAAATGCAAGTAGGACCATATTCATACAACAAGATAATGTTAGGCCTCATATCAGGGACTGTGATGCAGAATTTAGATGTGCAACATCTAGTGATGGTTTTGACATACGAATAGTTCATCAACCCCCAACTCACCGGACACGAATGTCAATGACTTCATGTGGTTTAGAGTTATCTAAAGCATACATGTCATGCCCCGATTCCGGGGACGGCACACGCGCCAGAGTGTGACTAGGAGGAAAGAAAAGAAACAGGGAAGAAAGGGGGACATGGAGCATAATCATGGTGGAGGAATTGTCCTTGAAAAATGTACAGTAACTCGTTTATAACTATGACTAATCTGAATGGGGGAAGAGACAAATAAATACACTAATAGATATAGTAAACAATGATTTCATGATCAATGAACAATCGAATGCAAATAGATGTAATGCAAGACGGGGTTCTAGATTATAGCTCGTTATATGGCAACGGTAATTCAGAATCCCAAGCGGCCAAATCATTCCAATAGGAGCCGTTAATAAAGGCGGAGGTTAGTGAGCCTAGCTCTCCAAAAGGAGTCACTCACCCAACTCACCAAGTGTGGTCGGTGCTACACGGCAACATCACAAGGGGTCGATGAGTCGAGCGTCCAAGAGGGGCCGACTACTTCTAAGCTCCCCTATGAACATGAATGCAAGTAATAGATAATAGTAATTCTCGTGAAGGAACAATAGACCATTTTATTGTCATGAAGCCAATAACTTGAAGAATAAGAGACTGGAAAATAACATAAACTTGGCAGCAGAATACATAACATGACAGTTTGCAACAACCATTGCCTTAGCCTCGCACGACACCACCAACCACTCAATCTGCAAAAAAATTTGAAAAAATTTTGCAGGACTGAGTACTAATGTACCCCGTGGGTTATGCAATTTAAAAACCTTTTGTGAAATCATTTTCTGAAAAGAATATCCATGTTTGAACAGTATCACATAGAAAGTTTTAAAACAAAAGGTCATTCTATGCATACCAAAATCATTGAGTACTCATTTTTCTTGATACACTTCTATTAACAGATGGGGAAAGCCCATAGAGGTCCATCATTTATGTCCTTCATCAGTAGGGAACTTTTACCCAAACTGACTTCACTCAAAAATATATGGGGACAATACACATAAACCCACGTGTACACTAACCATGCGCCAGTACTGCGCTAACATAGCACATGATTCAATCGTCATGCTTGAGGGATCACTTATCCAATAAGGAGCAAATTAAATATTTTAACATGAACATCCATTTTGATTTTCATATATATAAGAGCTTAATAGTTCAAAAATACATTTGAAAACATATATAACACCCACCTGTCAGCAAAAACTAATACCGTGTGATAACCGTAAATCTGTCAAACATCTCGTTTGCAATCGTAAGCACCTGACAATTATAGTGAACAAACTTTGGCCTCAAATCCCAAAACGGAATGCGAATAAAGTGAAAATAAGAAATCGAGGGTTTTCTAGGTCTTCTAAGGACATTTTGGCAATACTCAGGTTTACAAATCAACTTGGCCTAGAAGGCAAAAATACTCAGGACATTATTCCCTGTAGGAATACTTAAAAAAAATTTTAAAACATGCAATTTTACCTCAAAACTTACTCGAGAAGATTCGTAGTTGTTTTCAGATCTATGAAAAATGGACCGATGAAAATTAATAAAACCTCTTTATGAAAATCCTATATTTTTTTCTCTACATGCACTATAAATTTTATTGAAAAATGTTAGACCATGAATATTTCCCCTTTAAAAAGACATGAAAATAATGCAATACATCATGCCATGACGTATCTTATGGTCAGAAACTTAAAACCTTAAGGGACTTTAGCCGTCTTATAGACAGATAGTCATGAAAGGGAAAATGAATGAAGAAGAGAACGAGAGGAGAAAACATGAAGATAACGGTATTAGAACGATGGCGGCGGAGACTCGACGGCGGCTGAGCCACCTTTGTCAAGCTTCATGCCCACCTTCAATCTTATCCTAATATACCTTGACTTCGATTCTCAAATCCGAAGAACCTCGATACATCAAAATGATAGAAGGAGAAAGAAAGAAGAAGAGAAAGAAGCAGAAGAAGAGAAAGTGCTTCTTCTCAATTGTGCAGAAGAAATCGTCGGCACACCTCGCCCTTTTATAACTAAAAGTTTGATTATTTTAATATTATTTATATTATATTATAATTATATTATTATTAATGCTTAAATTTTAAAATGTCGTAACTTTTGCACACGACCTCCTTTTTTAGCATACTCAATGTCAACATCTCCCTTTTTAATACTCTACACAACGATTATAATATTGATATATTTTCAGTCATACATGAAAAATTAAATTTTTTTTACGACGTACTTAAACTTTAAAAATTCGTAGTGGTTGCGTACGAACTCCTTTTTGGGAAAATTTAGTGTCAATATTTTTCTTTTGAAAAACCCTACAAAATGAGTATACTATTGATATGCTTTTGACTTAATCATGAAAAGACATTTTTAAAAAAACGCTTAAAAAGTTTCACTGGGTGCCAAATTTCCATGGTAGGTCCTAACAGAGTATTACAATACATATAGAGATTGCATGTTATAGCATAGACTCACTTGTGAATGCAGTGGTGTCTTCTTTTGAAGAACTATCTCCAATGACTCTAAACAAGGTATTTATAAGGTCTATAAGGTTGTATAATGGAGATAATGAAGGTTCGGGGGCAAAATTGCTATAAGATACTCCACATGAAGAAGGACAATCTTATAAGGCAATTAAGTGTGAGCAAATGGTTCTCTGTTGTCGATTACAACCGGAACCGTCGGTTATTTTGGAACTGAAAACTGAATTTTACAATTCCATTACTAGAACCGGTTCTCATTTCCTTTAAAATTTTGGGTATCGGTTCTACCCGATCAGTTCTGGGTAGAACCGATTAATATTTCACATACAATTTTTTTTTAATTTCACATCCCTCCTAAATCATAACCTATCATAACCTTATTACCCAATCCCCCCCTCCCCCCCCCCCCATCGGTTGAACTCCCCCAGCACATCCACACCCCAACCTCCAGGTCCCAGAAGCCATTGCACCCAGCTCTCGATCGTCCTGTTCGCCTCCCCAAAATACACAACACTTACTTCCATCATCTTCTCTCACAAGTCACACCCTTCTTCCTAGGGGAACTAAAGGGATCCCCACTAATCGTAACATCATATCTCAAAGTTATCAACTCCTCCACCGGATCAACCACCACCTCAACCAGCGAGCACACTTTCGACTCCTGGAAGTTCCTGTTTTGCCTTCCAAAGTCGGTTTCTCGTCAACCTTCGCCACTGTATAGCGTAAGGCATAAGCTCCGGTGGCGAGCAATCTAGAAATGAGTACATCTTGCCTCATCCGCTGACATTGCTCGGATGAATATTGGGGAAGTCGGCGACAAATAACAATGAAAGGGCTGATGTAGCGCTCATAACTATTCAAATTCAAGTACAGGGGTGGAGGTTTGAGAGATAATACGCGGAGCTCTATTCTCAAAGGCTTTAATTATACATATGGATGGTAACAACTACTAAGTTGATTTTTTGGCTTGGTAGACTATAGAGTCGAGATCCAATTGGAAGAAACATTCATTTTTCTTGCTAAATTGGACACTTAATTTCGCAGCCCACATCCACGAACCCCCACGCCCTCGCACCACCCCGTGCTCACCTATCGACATGCCTGTGCAAGTCTCGATGCCTCTACCCTAGCCCAATCAATGAAAAGAAAAGGACTTTTTTTTCTGGTTCCAACCGGTACTAACTAGAACCGAATCGTGGAACCGAATCGGTTCTTCGGGTACCCAATTACCCAATCGGTTTTGGAATCGATTCCAGAATTTTAGTAATTTTTAGTTCGAGTACCCGATATTTCAGTTCCGGGTACTCAGAATCGAACCGATTAGTAGCCCTAAAGGCAACAGATGCTACCGATCGACTTAGAAGTGCCAAAAAGTTTGGTGCGAGAGTTCTTGATGTACATGCAAGAGAATGGAGTAGCTAATATAGTTCAGGGACTCATTCAAAGCTTGGGTATAAGTGAAGAAGGGGTACTGGTGAAGAAGGGCAGCAGATGTAGGAAAGCATTTTTGTCTACATTTTGTTTGAATATGCAATTTTTGTTTGCATATTTGCATTTAATGCAATTTTTTGTTTGCATATTTTCATTTAATGCATTTTTTGTGTGCAAAGTGGATTAAATATGCATATTAGAATATGCATATTATGTATATATGCGGTTAATGTTTATATCTAGGGGTAAACAAACATTTTCTTTAATACATGTATTGTGTAAATGCAATTTTTTTTTGTGTCGTGTATTGGATTTTGTTGCAGAATGCAGGATGTAGCATAATGCCATAAAGACTTAGACTTATAATGAATGAATGAATCTACACTTTCAGAGCATCAATCACAAATCAGATAAACACACAAATCCCTCATTTTCAGAGCATTAATCCCAAATAAGAGAACACACAAATTAGAGAAACACACAAATCCCACATTTCTCCCATTTCAGAGCTTCAATAAGATAAAATATGATCATGTCGCCCCTAAACAAGACAAATCATTCATTTAATAGGTTCAATAACATAACAAGATCCCACTATCTAACATAATCAAGATAAATTCATCATTTCAGAACATAAATCACCTCAAACAGAAGTCACAAACATACACCATGATCATATGAATACATAAATCACAGAAACCCCAAACCACACCTCTAATGTTAATCTCGTTAATACTCATCAATTACATCATATCAACAAAAAATAGGAAGAGCATCATCTCGTCATCTCAAGACTTAATCTAAATCTCCAACACATATTTTCCATAACCATAAAACATATTGAACACATACATAAAGAGCAAAATTAGGGAAAGATCTCACAGATGTTGATAATCAGGCAGAACCCGAGCAGATATGTCATCCAAAAGAACCAACTTCAATCCCTGGTGCAGCGCTTATGACTCCAGGCTTCTCTCCGAAAGGGATTTCCTCATTTTCGAGATACCCACCACTCAAAACCACCGTGTCCTCCAAATTAGGGTTTCTTCATAAAGAAATCTGATAGATGTATAGTCAGAGGCCTCAATCGGTGAATAGAGAGCAATATATGAGTAGAAGAAATCTGGATGAGGATATGGAAGGGATTCTATGAGGGAAGATTTGAGGAACCCTAGATTAGTGTTTCGAAAAGGAGGAACTCGAGCTGCCCCAGAGAGAGTGGCTTCGAGTGGAAAAGTTGATAGGGTTGAGGTTGTTGAATCTGATTTCATTATGGCAATGAAACAAAGATTAAATGAGGTAGATGAAGAAATTGAATGCTAGAGTATTCCAAAGAACGGCTGCAAGAATGAGAGAGATAATAAAGAGGAATAGATAGTGGGAGGCAATGAAAATGAGTGAAATGGGCTTAGGGTTTGGTTAGGTCTATGGGCCTGATTAGCAGGTCCTAATTAAGCTTAAGTATATAATTAGTATTCCATTAACTATCACTTATTATTATCTAATTCATTATAAAAAGGAAACCATCTAGAAATAACGGGACAACTCAAAATGGAAATCAAGCCGAAAATAGCGGGACATAAGGAATATGTATTAATAATACTCTTAGTTTATCAATTATGTATTCTCTCCTTTTTAATAATAGTTTGACAACACCTCAATATTTTGATTTTCACATATAATCCATTTTCTACATTAAAAACGTACTTTTTTTTAAGATTTATACCCACTCACTCACAAAATACTCTTTGTGGATGAAGAGATTAATATATATATATATACTCCCTCCGTCCCAACTAGCTTGAGTCGTATTTCTTTTTGGGCCATCTCAACTAGCTCGAGTCATTTCCTTTTAAGGAAACCTTTATTACACACAAATTTAAATAATATATATTTCTATCATCACTTCATACTTTAAACATACACTCAACATACACTCCTTAACTCCTTAATTCTCATGTCGAAAAGAAGTGCCCCAAGCTAGTTGGGAAGGAGAGAGTATTTAAATTACAATTTAAATATTAAATTTATATAAATAGTCGGATAGGATCCAAACGGAACTTGACTTATAGACCTAAAAATTAATCCCAACCCATTTATCAAACTTAAAATTTAGGTCCAAATTTGATAAGTTCAAGTAAATTTGTCATTCTAATAAAGTAAATATATTTTTTTATTTCAATAGGAAAATGACAAAGAATTGGAAACATGTAATGCCACCACAAGAAAAGAAGAAGAAAGAAACAAGTAATATGTTTCACTTTTATTACCAACTCGTATTTTTAATTTGAGGAAGCCAAATGGCATAGCCTCATATGCTATTGACTAAAATAAGATCCCATTAAATTGCATTCTCTGCTTTAGTAAAAGACTCGAAATAACAAACATCAAAATTCAAATCAAGAAAGTTTATTCAAGGTTGCTATCTTTGTCGCACATCCTCTACTAATCCTATCTATACAAACTAAGACTTTTATCTCATTTCTAAATTCTCTTTTATTACACTGCCTGAAAGAATTATGTACCACAAAAATAGCCCATAAAATCTTTTATTCCAACTCTATATCCTTCGCCTTGTCTTGTCCCATCACTCATTCAACTTTGAAATAATCAACTAATAAATAAGTTTTAAAATTGTAACTAAAATTAAATTAAAATTTTTTATTGCAAACAGCTGATTGATTCAACCCTAATTGACAATTATGATATTAAATGAAATAGTACTCTAAATGGAATTGAATAACTAAATTATTATAAAATTAATAATATATTAGAAATACCAACCGCTCTCTGCGAATGTTGGATATTAATGTAAATAAATAATAATTTTTTGATAAGAATTTATTAATTTTTATTTTTTTCGATTATAATTTATTAATTATAATATAATTTAATATTTATTTAATATAACAAAATAAGAAATATTTATTATGTGCGAGTGAGGATTCGTGCTGAGTGGCATATATATCTAGTTGGTACAATGTATTATTGACACATTAAGCGCGACTTTATTAAGCGCAACTAATATATATCCAATGTTCATGACAAATATTAAATTATATTGTAATTAATAAATATTATAAAAATAAAAATTAATAATTTTTCATTTACATCATGTACTCTCTCCGTCCACGATCTTTCTTCCCAATTTGACCCGGCACGGGTTTTAATAAATTGTGTTGACTTAGTTGGTAAAGGGTAAAATGTATTGTTGTATAGTTAGTGGAGAATGAGGTCCACTTTATTGATGATGTGTAAGGTGTATAGAGTAGTGAGTGGAATAACCACATTAATGATTATATATTGAGTAGTATGTAGTTAGTGGAGAATGGAACCCACATTATTGATGATGTGTTGAGTTGTGAGTGGAGTAAATGGTTGCCGAAAATAGAAGGGAAATGAGAAGAAACTTGGTGGACGGACCAATAAGAAAAATTGGGAAGAAAGATCGTGGACGGAGGAGTATCATATAATTTTTCATTTACATCTCCAAAGACTATACCAAGAATTGTTAGGTGGTCCAGCGCTTGATCTAAAGAGTTTCACAAAATCAAATAATATGAAATCTATAACATACTATATAAAATAACCAAAAAAATTAAAATAAACAAATAATATAAATTAACGTAATAATAATTAAATTATAGTCATTATAAATGTCTTGTACTAAAGCACATTTATAATAATTTTTTAATATTTTTGAATATGAATAATATGAATCGTATTAAATCATCCACTTATATGTGATATTCAATTTTATTAAGATGTACGTACGTACGAATCATATGAATAAATATTATTCATACATTTTATAACATTCGTGCAATTTAATTTAAATAAAAGAAAAATTATGATAATTTACATTAAAATAATTATAATTAAAATATTTTATGTTAGTGGCTTTTATTTATTTATTTCCGATATTTTTTGACTAATTAAAACAAATGTTTATTTAAAGAATCTTTCACTTGAGACAAACTAAATACTCCAATGTCCAAAAATCAAATCTTGGTACGTATCCAATTATCATTTAACGCGACGGTGAAAGCAGTGCACGTAAACGCCGACGAGGGAAGAAGACCATTTACAAAAGCAGATGACCCCTCTCTCACAAATTCACCAAAGTCGTTAAAGAAATAATTTTCATTTACCAGAGAACACTCTCTAGTCTCTTATCTATTTATTAAACACCAACACTCTTTGTTGTTTGCACATTTTCACTTCTCAAGTGAATTTATTGTGCTTCTTTACGTGCAGCTCGGTTCCCTTTTTTCCTTCTCTTTCAACACAAATCCAGTTTCTTGTTCATCACCGAGTTTTAACTCATTACAATCATCAATCATTTCATGCAAGATTGTTACTATTTTTTACCTAGTTTAGTGGATGAGAAACTTTGTGCTAGAGTCTTCTTGCAGCAGTCTTCGCGTGTCAATCATCAACTATGAGCAAACATTTTTCTGGGACGAAGAATTCAAGTCTTCGTGGTATACTAGGTCAGTTTCTTCTTCTTGAATTGCAAAATCCCTTTAACGTTGACTTATATTTTCAAAAACAAAAAGGAAATGCTTATGGTCTTCGGCTAGATGTAGAAAGAAAGAATGATTCTGTTATACTATAATGATAGAATATTGGTGGCTGAGGATCTCTAGGAATGTATTAATGCTCTGAGACTGAGGGAGCTGTGAATAATTTCAATTTGTTGTGAGGTACTAAGTCTTGATGAATTTACTTTTTGTTGGAGCTAATTTGACCCCAAATATAGAATGAGAAAGTGGAGTAGGAAGAAGCTAAGTTGTTAAAGTTTTAGCCTTTTCGGGCACTGTCCTTATATTCTTTGCTGACCCTTTTGTCAATTGGTGATGATTGATGAGTATCAATTATTTTGGTTGTGCTTGCCGATGATCGTAGTTGTGAATTGTGTATGTAGGTGCTTATGAGGGTAGCAAATGAGCTTGATGACCTTTTTCTATGTGGTGCTTAGTTGAGGTTTGAGCAGTCCTTTTACTCTTTCTCATTGGTGAAAATGGTAATGGAAGTATCAATGAATCTATCTCTTGTGGAAGCTGCCTCTCAGATCATTGAGGTTATCATTGAGTTAGTAGTCGTGTCCGAAAATGTTCTTGTTGGCAAGAAGAGTTTTGTGGAGCTATCTTCTTACTTGAAGAGGGTTGTTCCTCTCTTGGAAGAGTTGAATAGGGAACACATTGCTGCGTCCGAAGGTATAGAGAACTTCATCGATATTCTTAATCATCAGGTGAAGGAGGCGAAGAAACTGATTCGGGACTGCAGTGAAAGAAACAGATTCTATCTCTTGGTGAGCTCAAGATCAATTGCTAAGCAGGCTGAAGCAATTACTAAAGAGATTATCCGTGCTATTAATTGCATTCCTTTTGCCTCTCTACATATATCAGTGAAGATCAGGGAAGATATTGACCAGCTCGTTAACAACATGCAGCATGCCGAGTTCAGAGCAGCCATGGCAGAAGAATGTGTCTTGGAGAAGATAGATTTAGGCATTCAGGAAAGGAACGTTGATCGTGATTATGCCAATGATTTGTTGGTTTCAATTGCGAATGCTGTTGGGGTTTCAACTGATAGATTAGCACTAAAAAAGGAGTTTGATGATTTCAAGACTGAAAGAGAAAATCTACGGTCGATGAAAGACAAGGCTGAAGCGATGCAGATGGATCAAATAATTGCATTGCTTGAGAGGGCAGACGTAGCATCATCTCTCGATGATAAAGAAAAGAAATACTTAGATAAGAGGAAGTCTCTAGGAGTGCAACCATTAGAGCCTCTCATGCCATTCATTTGCCCAATTACGAGAGAGGTTATGGTCGATCCAGTGGAGACTCCTTTGGGGCATACTTTTGAGAGGAGTGCCATCGAAAAGTGGTTGTCGGAGGCAGATGTGCCGTCGTGCCCCATTACTTCAAATCCATTAGAAATTTCAATGCTTAGGCCGAATAAAACACTGAGGCAATCTATTGAAGAATGGAGGGACAGAAATAACATGATCATGGTGGCTTCCCTCAAGTCTCGACTTTCCTCGGAAAGTGAGAACGATGTGCTCCTTTGCCTGGAACAGGTGACGAATCTTTGTGAACAGAGAGAAATCCACCAAGAATGGTTGATCTTGGAGAATTACATTCCTATTCTTGTGAAGCTTCTCATTGTGAAAAATCGGGAAATCAGGAATCAAGCTCTTCATATCCTTGGTTTGCTAGTGAAGGACAATAATGACGCTAAGGTACTTATTCTATATATATATATATATTCTTTTTACATAGTATACCATAATCCTATTATAGGAGCAGTAGACCATGCAACTTGATTTAGATATATAACTCATCCCTCGGGATGCATACATTGTTCAGGAAAGAATTGCTGCAGTTGAGAATTCCATTGCACACATAGTTCAGTTTCTTGGACGTCGCATTGGCGAAAGAAAATCAGCTGTCAAGCTATTATTAGAATTATCAAAATGTGAAGCAGTGCGTGATAGCATCGGGAGGGTCCAGGGCTGCATACTTCTTCTCGTAACTATGCTAAGCAGTACAGACCTTCAAGCTGCTAGGGATGCGAATAATGTTTTGTTCAACCTTTCATACATTGATGACAATGTTATCCTCATGGCGAAGAATAATTATTTTACATATCTTTTGCAACGTCTTTCTTCAGGTGTTTTTCTTTGTCCTTTTCTGACTTTTATGGTAGATGATTTTATCCTATGTTCAATAGTATTCTCTGAATTGCCTATATGAGTCTGAGGGCTAACGATGTCTACTTTTGCTTTAAAACATGCCGAGTTAAATCACGTTTGTTATGAGGATTGCAAGATTTCTTGAATTAAACCAAGCTAACAGCTTCAATTATATGTCTGTACGTTTTCTGCATTACTCTGTGTCTAAGATTTTTGGTGTTTAGTTCTTGAAAGTTAGATGTCTTGCAAAAGTATAATGGTGTAAAATGTGAAAGCAAATTATTCTTGACAGGTACAGATCAGGTTAAGATGACAATGGCAAGAACCTTAGGGGAGATGGAATTAACTGATCACAGAAAAGCAAGCCTAGTTGAAAGTGGTGTACTAGATTCGCTTCTTGGCTTAGTTTCCCATGACGATGTTGAGATGAAAATAGTAGCAGTTCAAACCCTCCTTAATCTTTCGACCTTAGAGAAGAACGGGCAGGAGATAATAAAGAAAGGTGCAGTCCGTCCATTGCTGGACATTCTGTATCGCCAAACATCATCACAAAGGTTGCGTGAGCTAGTGGCAGCTACTATTGCAAATCTTGCTCTGTCGACTGTCGCTAAAGAAGGTTCAGATTTGGTGCCAGTTTTGATGTTGGAAACTGGTGATGATATTTCAGAACTCTTTACGTTCAGCACTATGACGGTTCCTGCTCTGCAGCAAGAGATTTTTCGGGCTTTTCATGCCATGTGCCTGTCTCCATCTGCTGATGTTGTCAAATCAAAACTAAGAGAGGTACAACTAGTTCTATTTTAGCTCCACGCCGTGACCGTGTTTTTCAATCTATACTGGATTTTGATTTAGAACACCTTTTTATTTTTTATTTATTTTGGGAGTAGTTGATGCAACTTAAAATCCCACATGTGCTGGAATTTTAAGCATACTTTATGAACTTTTATTTCTAAACCATTCATTTGATCTTTGTGTGATTGATTTGGTTTGACAGTGCTCAGCTGTGCCAGACTTGTTTCGATTATGTGAGGTCGATGATATCATATCATTACGTGCAAATGCTGTGAAGCTATTGGATTGCTTAATCAAGGATTCAGATGAAACCATGGTAGCAGAGCATGTGACACAAACATCAATTGAATCATTGATCAAGATTCTCAAGACTTCAGACGATGAGGAAGAGATCGCCTCCACACTGGGTACAATTGCTAGCCTCCCGGAATCGAATGAGATCTCTAAGTGGCTGTTGGAATCGCGCAATCTCCAAACAATATTCGGTTTTCTTTCTGATAGCACAAACCAGAAACCTCACCTTTTAGAGAATGCAGTGGGAGCCATAAGCCGTTTAACCACTCATAAAAGCCCGCAGCTACAGAAGAAAGTAGGTGCAGCCGGTGTTATCCAACTGTTGGTACGGTTGCTAGAGGCGGGAACAAACATGACTGTCAAACGAGCAGCCATAGCTCTCGCACGCCTCTCACAGAGCTCTCCAGGGTTAACTCGACAGATCTCAAGACGCCAAATTTTTTTGTGCTTCTCTGCATTACCGGAGGCGGGCTGCCCCGTTCACCGAGGGCTTTGCTCGATTGAGTCCTCGTTTTGCTTGCTAGAAGCTGGCGCGGTTGAGCCACTCACCCATGTTCTGAGGAGTCAAGATGTGGGAGTGTGTGGAGGAGCGCTAGACGCCCTCCTAACTCTAATCGACGATGAGTTGCTGCAGAACGGTTGCAAGGTGCTCGATGAAGCCAATGCCATGCCTGCTATAATCAAATTGATGAGCAGCCCTTGTGAAGTTTTGCAGGAGAAAGTTTTGAATTGTTTGGAGAGGATATTTCGATTAGTTGAATATAACCAAAAATATGGCATCTCAGCTCATATGTCATTGGTGGATTTGACTCAAAGGGGAAACAGCAGCTTGAGATCTTTAGCAGCAAAAATTCTTGCTCAGTTGAATGTGCTTCATGATCAGTCTTCTTATTTCTAGCACCTTTTCATCAACTAATTATTAGGGATTGCATTGCATTTGTTTATACTAATATTCTTTTGTAATCTGTAGTTGATAAACATCATTATATTATAGGGGGATGTATTGTTTAGTGTACACTGTATAGTATGAATAATGCTATATTTCTTATTTTATCATGGGTATGAAAAAGGAAACCCTGTCACATAAATAAAAAATTATGTCCCAACTCCAATTATATAAGTTTAAAATAATTGCAATTAAAAAATTTAGAGCGGTGTTTACTTTGAATGATTAACTAGATTGATAAAATAGATGATTGACTATTTGAAGGATAAGATTATTAAATTAGTTCAAAATTGAGTAATCCATCATTTATACATATTTAGTACGTTTTTGTCATGATTATAGTCGTGTTTCGAGTCTCATCGTAGTATTTTAGTCTATTTTATTTCATCTTTTGTTCGTTATTACACCGAATGTTGAAATTGTGTTGTAGGTTGTCTGGTGTTGAAAAGAATTGCAAAATGAAGTCGTGGAGGTGCAATTTGAACCAAGCCGAGGACGAGCCGAGGGTGCGAAAGATGTCCGGAGCGCGAGACGTGGCAGCACAAGCCACCCCGCGAGCGCTGAGCATGCAGCGCCCATTGGGGTGGCCCGCATTGGAGGACAGAACCGTGGGTCCAAAATCCGTTGGACCCCAGGAACCGCTGGGCACACGGCTCGGCAAGGGTAGGAACCACGGGTCAGCGTCCGCTGGACCCTAGCGGCCGCTAGGCCCGTGCCATAGACGAGTCAGAGTGCTATGTCCAGTGGTCGCTGGACCCTCCGCGACCATTGGGCACGATTTTATATCGCGTTTTAGGCTATTTAACACACGAGATTTTACGTGTTATATTTCATTCTTTTCCCTCTTTTCCATCTTAGAACCCTAGATACACTTTTACTATTTGATTTTATTGTAATTTTGTCTCGGGAATAAGGATCGAGGGGGAGTTTGACGCTTAATCCAAGATTCAATCTTAGTAAGTTTGCTTTTAACTCTTATTTTCAATTGTTGAATGGATTGATTTGTCTTTCTCTACTTAGGGTTTAGAATTTCTTTAATTATTCATTGATTGCTCTTTGAATTGAATTGAATGTTTGATCACCATTTAATTCCCACAAATTCTGGATGAGATCGAGAAATAGTTCTAAGATTGGACTTAGGGTTTAATCAAACAACAATTCTAAATTAGACACGTAGGAATTGTAATTCGTTGTTTATTGATGATTTTCCTATTGTGTAATTCAAATACGAAAGTTAGTGATTAAGCAACTCTAGGAAATCATTAATTGACTGCGAATCTTTCTTCATACTTAAGGAATTATTTCTAGGGTAATCTAATACGCGAGTCTTGATTACTGTCTAATTATGAATACGTGAGTGATTAATTAGACAAACTTTTAAGAAGCCCTTGATGAATGAGCAATTGCATGAATGATAGGAGCATGATTTAATTGATTATATATTTTCTGAAATCTAGGCCATTAAATCCAGAATCCCACCATTTTATTATTCTTGTTTATTATTTTATTTCATGTTTATCTTGCTTTATCTTGATTAGAGTGTTTATGATTTCCTTTTTATTTGTTTTAATAACACTTAGGATTAGAATCACCCTGCTAAGCTTTACATCAAGATTCGACTGTGGTTAATTTTTCACGTGCAATAGACCTCGTATATTTGCGAGAACCTAAGTTTACACAATTTAGGTCTAACAATACCTCAAAGTAAACATTAGATTAACTTGGATTATTTTTATTAATCAATAATATCATACAAAGTAAACACCACCTTAATGACAAGAAAATTGGGATATATAATATAGATGTAATTCTATAACAGTTGAATTCTAAATTAAAAAATAGGTAAGAATTAGTCATTTATAAAAGTTGGGGGGGGGGGGGGGGGGGAGAGAGAGAATACACCAAATGCAAACTAGTTTACTTGACTAATTTAATCAGAGAGATTAAGCTTTCTCGAAGGGAGATTGCTCAGATTGACAGACCAGATCGACTACTGATCTGTCCAAGCAAGTTCTCTCTTGTGAGTTACACTAAGCAGATAGCAAGAGTGATCTTGTTATCTAACAAAGTGTAGTGTGCAGAAATATGGTGGACTTAGTATGTTGCTCTTATGAGAAAACCTTTGAAAAATATTAACCAAATCGATTAATAGATTGATTAAAGATATGCAAGTTAGAGTGCAAGTGCAGAGTTAGTAAATAAACAACTGGAAATGTGAAATGCGTAAAGTAAAGTACACAGTTGTTTTTACGTGGTTCGGAAAACCCCCTAGGTCCACGGTCCAATCAAAACTAGATTGGTTATCCACTACTAGGATACTCTTTTCTTTATACTCGTTGAGAACGAGCCACAAGTTCCAATCACAAATAGAGTGAAACTTGTGCACGAATAAAGGTCGTGTCCCTTTACAACTTGCAGATAAATTTGCTACAAGGTACCTTCACGTTAATCCACTAGAAAACTACTAGCTAGCAAAAATATCTTCCTTCTTCCTCTCAATAAGACAGACTTGAATCGAGTTTGGTGTAATTTCGATCACGAACGGTTTTGAACACGATCTAGATTGTGAAATCTCCTCGTTGAATGCTTCAATAGTTGAGTTAATTTCTTGGCAGAGTTTCAACTTCGTAAATTTTCAGTTTATCAATCTTCTCGTACTCTTCCAGATCTTGTTCGAAGCTTTTATAGGTGTAGAATTTTAAATTCTAACCGTTGGGATTGATTGGCGTGAAATAAATGTTGATTGTCAATCAAGAGATATGAATCCATAATATCTCCTCTTGTCTTGTAGAAATGTTTGACCGAATCTCTTTTGATATGGAAAGCAGATGGCTAATTGATCACTTTCCTTTCTTCACGCTCCAATTGATTCTCCTTCCTTCTTGATCTCTTGATTGATAGACTTTCCTTCTCCGTGAGTTTAGATGAAGTGGCAGGTGAGGTGAGATTCGTTCTAAGTGCATCCAGTAACAGAACGTGTAATAGATGACTTAGGTGATATGCTCCAGAACAGGTTCACTCTTAAAGAGATAATCTGGTCAACCAGATCAAGTCCAATCTGGTCCAAAATTGATCTGGTACAGAACTTGCTTCAAGGAATATTAACAATAGCTGGATCAAGTTTCTTATAATCAGATTGAGTGACCTATGAACAGATCGTCTGGTTGCTTCCTGGGGTGTTGGTCTGCTTCTTCAAACAGAAGACTATCTAACTAGATGACTTCTATAGGACAGAATCTTTTACACTTTAAGTCATCAGCTAACTTGGTCTAAGACTTACTCTCTATCAAATTCACTTTACATCATAGTGATCTGGTACACGTAGAACAAGTTGGATCTAGCAAACAGAACATAAAATAATTCTAAGTGTGTTTTGAAAGAACATCATCAAAACTAAATTTTGTGAAAGGTTCCCAACAACTATTGTTGAGGTAATCCGTAGATGTTCAACGAAGAAGAAAAAACAAAGAAAAGAACATATCACACAATCAACACACAAGATTTGAAGTGGAAGAAATCTTATTCCCGTAGAATACTAGAATTACAGAGAAAATACGATTATGGTTTCTCACACTAAAACTCACAATCTCTATTTTACAATGAATATGCTGCTTTGTGCGGCTGTTACTTAATTACAATATTTATAGATATAAATGTTAACCCTAGTACAAAGCCCACAAGTTTAGGCCTATAACAAAGCTGGCCCAAAAGTCCACATGTAAAAGATCTAGAAAACGTCCAATTGTTGGAATAGCATATAGATACAGCAGGGTAACTCGATCACGTGAACTTTTCATCAGGTCATTGCATGCATCAAGTCACTGCATCAAGCTGTATCTTGAACATGATAGGTTGATCTTGTAGTCACTAGCTAGTTTGTCTCCAACAAGCAGGTGATATGCTCAAGTGGCCTTCCCCAAATAGGCAGTCTGTTGCACCTCAAGTGGCCTGCATGGATTAGGTCGATGAGATGACCTGTCTAACACCAGGTCACTAGCATTTTCGAGCTTACCTGCCTGGACCATGTTACCCACTTTCCAGGCCAGGTCACCTCCCTCAGGTCGATACTATTGACCTGATACTATTGACCTGACCATCGGTCTGCATCCCTTCTACCCCATGCAGCTGGATGGTGTTAATGCACTACGACAATGTAAATTACTACACAAATTCTCACAAGCAATGTTAGTTTTCAAATGAAATACTGAAAGAACCGGTATAAGGGGCTCGCGATTCACATGATCTACATTTTTAATAACTCAAATAAAACATGCAATTCTAAATACAAATATCGCATATAGGAAAAATTAATTTAATACCTTATCATTAGCTAGTCCGCCGCTTGAGGAGAGACAATTTGAATCGTCAACAACGAACAACAATCCACTCCGGGCAATCGAGCGGATCTGATCGATGAAACTTCTGCCTATTTCCTTCACTTATAGTTCGACTATCATGTGGACGATAATCTATTGGGGTTTATCAAAAAAGGATGGATCAAAAATTACAGTGTGGAATATTGCACTATTTTCGAAAACATAGTATAAAAATACTGAGATATGCAATTTACACCTTCAAGGGTGAAGTGTGTGTTTCCATAGAAAAACTATGTAGTGTATGCCTATGCCTCTGTTTTCCTCTCTATATAAAGATGTTTTTAGGGTTAGGTCAGGACTTCAAAGGGGAATGGACCTGAACATTTCAATATAAGACCAAATACCTAATATTTCCTTATTCAATTAATTTTACCCAGTCCAACTTTGACTTTCATTAATTAATTAATGACCAAGTCAATTTGACTCAATCAATTACTATAGGAAATATAATAAGATATAGATCTTATATTAACATTTAATCGACTCCACTATAGGATAAATATTGAACTATCCGGCGCCCACTCAAATTACAGATGTAACCTTCCTTGTATCATTAATTATTTCTCGCGTTTAAGATTCTTAAATCCATTAATTAATTGAGTTTGCTGACAACTCGAAATTAATTAATATGTTTATTCGTGACTGATCCGGTTCAGGTTTTAATTATTATATATGGAATAGATACCAACCGGTCGAATTTCATATACAATAAACATTTCAGAATGCTTCACGGGGGTTTAATCAACTCGAGGTTTACTGAGACACAATTTCATGCTACAACAATCAAGCACTTCTCGCTTAAACAATTACCACTACCCAAAATATTATTGTATAGGATTGTGAAAAATCTGCAAGTGCAAATGAATCAAAACAGTGCATAATCATCCGCACATACTAATGTCATCGTCACAAATTAAGAATAAAGAATTTCTGAGACCTCATTCTTAGCAAAAACACGAAGAACTTATCTCACAGTGAAACCGCACAAATTATATATATATGTGTGTGTGTGTGTGCGCGCGCGCGCGTGCGTGTGTGTGTGTGTGTCTGCAGTCATGTCAGAAAGCATATACATACCGATATCATTCTGCCTGCTAAGGTCAGCTCTCGCATCGAATGATACCGCAACCTTTACCGACTAGACTAACCAAGTTTGTCTAGGCTGTGAACTTTGTTTACAAAGAAGCTGACTATGAAATAGACTTGTTTGTAATTGAATAATCAATAAAAACAAATCACAAACCAATGATAGAAACATTTATTCTCATTCAACGGAAATGAAAACAAATCTTTTATAATGTCTAAGCATTAAATATGCTTTGAAGTATACAAATCCTAACAAATACATGCTCAAACTCAGCATCAAGAGATTCACAAATAGATTGATCACTCAAACACAAAAAACGATAAGTATCACAATTTTGAGCATAAGCAATAAACACACAATCAAAGATCTTCGACCCCACATTTACTCGTTTATGATCATTGAACCTCACTTTAGCAAGACACACTCACACTCTCATACATTTATGATTAGGCTAAATGTCTTTTCACATTTCATAGAGAGTCTTATCAAGTTTCTTGTGAGTTACTCGATTCAGAATATAGCAAGCAGATAATACAGTTTCCCCCCAAATACCACTAGATAATCCAAAACTAAGCAAAATTGCTTTAATCATGTTCTTAAGAGTTTGAAAAATTACATTAATCATGCCCTTAAGAGATATTTTTTCTCTTGGCAATGCCATTCGGTTTAGGGGAATAAAGAGCAGTAAATTCATGTATTATACCATTCTTTTTACAAAAATCTTGTAGAAACTAATTACTATATCTCTATAAGATCATAATATTTCGATTCAATTAGTTCTCTACTTCGGCCTTATACTTAAGGAACATATTAGTTGCTTTATCATTAGATCGTAAGAGGTGTGACTAAGTGTATCTAGAGCAGTTATCAACAAATGAGATGTAATACATATTTCATCATCTACTATTCGTGCTTTAATTTCAGCTAAGTCCGTGTGAATCAAATATAATAGTCCAGAAGATCTATGTACCACGTTCTTAAAAGATATATTAGCATATTTAGCTTCAACACAAATTTCACATTTAGCACAATCAGTTGATTCATCGTAGGAATTAAATCCAAAGCACACAATTTTTTAATAGATGCATAATTCACATGACTAAGTCTAGCATGTCAAATATCCAATGACTTAACCAAGTAAGCAGAAGAAGATGCATTCTCATTCATAATTTCAGAAGCAACATTGAGAACAAACAGATCATCAGACATATAACTATTTCCAATAAATTCATCACTCCTAGTAAACACTACCCAATCAAACTAAAAAACAATTTATAAACCAACTTGCTCAACAAAGCACCAGAAATTAAATTCATATGCTTGCTGCTTCAAAATAATTTTCTAAATCCTAATAAAAATCCCCATTGTCAATTATTTTAAATAAATAGAATCCAAATCGCAACAATAAGATATGAATAACATTAAGAGTAATGAAAATAGGCCCCAACTATGAGCTACCGAACTCAAGTATTTCTCAAATTACAGAAAGAAAACATTGATTTCCATGTTTCGAGAGAGATACCTTTAGAAAGAGAGAATAATTTCTGGGTTACCTATGAGTTTCAGAGTAAACAAATATAACATTAAATGTTGTGATTTAGTTTTGGTAAAAAAAAATTGGGCCAGGAATTTCGTCAAGCAACTAGAAGAATTGGAAGCTTCACAGTCAATACAACGTCGAAACTTCAAAAATCCATTAAGGAGTCACCTTCATCGCTACCTTCTACTATTTCGGTTAAGAACCCCAATGATGATATCACTCATGGTTCTGGTTCGAAGCTTCGACAGGTTGCGAAGAGATCAATTTGATGCATGAAAAATCGCTTTTAGATTGTTGGAAGCGAAGTTCAAAACCTGCAAAAATCACAAAACAAACAAAACAAATAGAGTTGTTAGACAACCGTGTCATGTCGGAGTCACTACCCTAAAAGTGATTCCAAAAGAACACCTGGTGCACGGTTCCAATGCCAAGAATGCTCTCGATGGTTAACATGGTACCGATGCTCACGGTGCCATCTTAAATTCCGGATTCGAGACGAAATATGGGAAGAAGAAGAATAAAATATAAGAAAATATTGGAGATATATATGTGTTGCAGAGAATATAGGAGGGATAGAGTTGATTTGGAGTTCTTTTTCTATATATATTTTTCATTAGAGATCGTTGACTTCCAAAAAATTTCAAAATATATTTTTCATTTCCAACATCTTCCACTAACGAATTGATGATGAAGATATTATCTATCGATTAGGAAGATGATGTGAACGCAAACGTTCTGAAAAATTGCTTAGCTTATTTAGAACAAAATAAAATAGTGTTGTGAACGTATTTTACAATTTATCTATAAATATATTAAAACATAATTTTTAAAAGTTATTTTTTACCATTAAAATTTAAATTGTAGTTATTTTGAAAATAAAATTTATAAAATACACATATACCAATTCATAGTAGAAGTTATTATCATAAAATAATTATAATAATAAATACTTTTAAATATAATTATTATTTTCTCTTCTCTCTATCCTTTTATTTTAATAAAATCTTTCAATTTATTTGCATATTCATATGAAATATGTATTTTTAAAATAAAGATCTTGATACGAGGTATAATTTAATATATGATATGAAATAAATAAATATAATATGAAAATTTTATGATCATTTAAAGAATAATAAATAAATTTATTATAAATATACTCTATCCCACTAAAGATGACACAATTTCCTTATTGGGACGTCTCACTAAGCTTGACACATTACAAAAATAGTAAAAGTTATCTCTTCAAAAAAGTGTGGACACTACTACCTTTATAACTCTTACACTACTTTGTACATTCTTTTTAATAATCGTGCCCAAAAATTTTGTGACATACTTATTGGGACGGAGGGATTACTAAATTTTTATGTGATATTGTTATTTAAATCATGAACGTCTATTACAATAAAAAAAATTACCATCTATAAAATTATATTATTCTGTACATACAAAATTTTCACTCGAGTTCGTTTTTTGTTTTTTGGTAATTAAGTCCATTCACTCACAACACACAACTCAATTATCATGAGTAAATCAAATTTTACTCAAATCTTGTCAATATAATACTTCCTCCGTCTCATTAATAACGGTCAATTTGCTTTTTACACAAATACCAATAAACTTCCAAAAAGTGTCTATTGCACAAAAATCAAGAAACAACTCTTGTGTTAAACTTTATCCAATTAAGGAAATAAGTCATTATTAGTAAGACGTTTCAAAATGGAAAATGAATTGTTATTAACGAGGGCGGAGGGAGTACAATTTAAGTCAAATTACTTTCTTAATACACATGAGGAGTCAAAGCAAGAAACATTATCATGTACGAAGAATTGTAACCGAAAAATTGCTACTCATTAACAACTGATTCTTCTAAAAAAAATTGCTACTCATTAACAACTGATTCTTCTAAAAAAATTTGCTACTCATTAACAACTGATTCTTCTAAAAAATCGGTTACCAATAGTCACCCTTAACCTAAGCATATAGATTAACCTATTATGTCTACGTTCGTTGGCATACACCACCTTGTCTTTTTATAGTTGAATTGTTTTTGGAAATAACATAAGGGGCAAATGCTAAAATACCCATTTTGATAAGTAAAAAATAAAAAATACCCACTTAAAAATAAAAAATAAAAAATACCCACTTTTTACAATAGCATGATGAAATTGATCATGTGTTCATATTATTCAAATTTAAAATAACTTGAATAACATGAGCACATGATGAAATTCATCATGTTATTGTAAAATAACATGAGCACATGATGAAATTTATCATGTTATTGTAAAAAAGTGGGTATTTTTTATCTTTTATTTTTAAATGGGTATTTTTTATTTTTATTTTATAAAAGTGAGTAATTTTACCTATTACCCCATAATAACTAATTATAAAGTTATCATCTAATTCATCAAAGTTTAAAAACGATATGTAAAAATATACAAAATAGACACAAGTACGTTGTCTCTTTTGCAATTAGCCCTTTAATTTAAGACTTTTTTAGGACACATGTACCTACTTCTTATTTATTCTTCTACAAGGTAAATGCAGCAATCAATGGAATAATAAAATGCCCTTGTGCTGTATATTTGTTGTAAGAAATCTATAAAACAATATCACTTCCTAACTAAGCAGTACAAAAGTCTCCATTACAATGATTACAAACCAACACTTTCTTCAACATAAATTTCATTCGTTACCAAGAAGATTAAGAAAAAAAAATAAAAGTATTGGTTACCTAATGAGGAAAATATCCCCAACTCAATTCCACTACTAAATTTTGTACATCAAATTCTTATCAATCTATACGCAAAAGGATGGAACAGTAGTAATTAATTTCCTTTGCCGCAGATTGGTATACATGCATTTCAAAATAAAACAAAAAAAAAAAAAATTGAAAAAAGAAAAAAGAAAAAATAAGAATAAGAAAAGAGAGTTGGAGGGGTAATTAGTAGTTGGCTAATGGTGTCTCATGTTTGAGGTGCGAAGCGTGAGACCATGCAAAAATTTAGTATATCCAAGCAAACTCAGTTTGCCGTCGATCTTCAACCAATCTCTCAGCATCGAGTACGCGGTGGCCCCCACGTTCAGCTCCTGCATCGACATCCACACGGTATCCATAATTGTATAAGGTTTCATATAGTCAATGGGGTGACTTAGTGAGAATTCAAGAAATCAAGATGAGATGATACACACCCGAGCTAATTCCTCGACTGATATAACACGGTTACCCTCCTCTTCAAAATGCTCGAATGCTGTAGAAGCGATGTCCTCCCATTTCTCGAGTGCCTCTAGTTGGTATGTGCTGATAGCAGCTGCACAGAACTCGTCAAAGTCCATCTTTCTATAAGATAATGGTGCCATCTGAATTGAATATACACATGCAAACATACATGTTTAATTAATTATTTATAGGTATAATAGAGGCGTGTAAATATATATATACACATATATATATATAATGAAAAGGAAAATAAATTTGAGATCTCAGAATCAAACCGCGTGAAGGATATCCGGGACCCTGGACGCCTTCATGGCATCAGTCGCATTACGTGCAAGAGCCTGAAAATCAATCACATCTCGTCATCTCAATTCACACGGGATTCAGAAATTAAGATGAGATTCGGGCATTAAAAGATAGTATATAATCGAAGACCTTTTTGAAGTTCTCAAGCGAGACTCGTCCATCCTCACTAGGCTCAAGAAGCATGAATTGTGCTCTAAGATAGACCAATTCCTCCTCACTCAAAGCTTTTGAAAGAGCCTATATATATAAAGCATGCATGAAACAATAACACTTGTATTAATTATAATTATATGACAAACAGCACTTCACTTGGGTGTGAAACATATGTTATATTATATGCATGCATGTTTGAATATAATTAGCTCATCTAATTTCACCTTCCCATGGAAAAATTAGACTTTTTTCTCGTAACATGGAAAAAATATGAAATATAATAATAGCTTGTACAAAAGTACATTTCCACATGCATACATACCTTTAGCGCTGCACGTTTAAAAGGTGTAGCATGTATATACGACTTCACTAACTTGTACACCAATATGTCTAATGGAATAGGATGGCTCTCGCTACGCAACCAGGGATGAGCTGCACATCCAAAAAAACCATATGTAAGTGTACAATCATTGAAAAGTGATGTTAAATGCAAATATGTTGACTGTGTTGATGCCGGAACGAGTTTAGCTCCATAGGTAATAAGACTCCTTTTCTTTAACACATTATTACTAACTACAATCTGATGTGCAAGTAATTGGACGGGAAACATGAAAATGTTTTAAAAAGTGAATGATCACAATTAGCGGCAGAATTTAGCAAATATGTCAATCAACATTTATATTATGAGCAACTCATGGAAAATACTAACTCAAAGCTTGAGCAGCAGTCATTCTTTTTCTGTAATCCTTGTTCAAAAGTCGCTTTACGAAGTCCTTTGCATGCAAAGAGATAGATGGCCAAGGCATGTCATCAAAGTTCGGGTCAGCTCTCAGAACAGAACGAAATATTCCAGACTCCGTCCTTGCCCAGAACGGTCTACTTCCACAAAGCAAAATATATGTAATGACTCCGATACTCCATATGTCTGCCTCCACACTATAAGATCTATGGAGAACCTCAGGTGCTACGTAATAAGCACTTCCGACAATATCATTCAGTCTTTCGTCTGCCAAATTAAATACAAAGCAGAAATTAGAAAACTTGAATAATCTACATAATTCAGTGAAAGGTGCACATGAAAGTCGGTGAAAAATGTTGCATAACACCCTGTTCATGTTGGTAACAACATTTGGCAATACATATTTTCGTAGAAACAACAAAAGCAAGATACAATTCTACAGCAGATACAGACCTGGGTCAGATTTATCCTCAAAAATGTTCTAGAAGAAAGTGGGAAATCGTCATAAATGGAACTCACGTTATCCAGACAGCCAAGCGGAGAGAAGGGCTCATAAACAAATAAAATTATCCAATTATTCAAAAGAAAATAATTTAGTTTCCCACGAAAAGTAAGACCACCTTTAAATCAACATACCACAGATCACATATCCTATTAGAATAGTTGAGCAAGAAAATAGCATGGAACTCTAGAACAAGTGCAAATACGAAGGCAATGAGAGGCAAGTGAATTTAAGGAACAACTATGCAATCTATGCTTCTTGGCACTTGCATGTTAACTTATCAACGATACCTCATCCAAGCCTGATGGAAGAAAATCTATGAGTTTCACAGCAAGAAAGGAAGATAGCAGTTTTTGGAAATTGGATTAATACCTGTCCTGATGAAGTCAGAAAGACCAAAATCAATAAGCTTCATATCAGCATCTTCGCTTCTGGAGGTAAATAGAAAATTCTGACAATTGGGATTAGCATCGTTATCAGAATGGAAAGTTAGAGTCTTTGATCAAGAGCTACAGCAACCTGTTAGAAAAGGAACTTTTACTATACCTCGGGTTTCAAGTCACGGTGGACAACACCTTGAAGATGACAAAATGCAACAATACTAAGAATCTGAACAATAATAAGTTTTGCTTCTTCTTCAGTATATCTACCACCTCTGAAATGAATAAAACTATTATGAGTTTGCTGCATCCATCGGAAATATGGGTTCAAATTAGAGCATAACCAATATCGGCTTTACTTTGTGTCTCTTCTCTGATAGATTGCACAACTATGAAATGAAAAACCTTCTATCACTTACTTTGACAGTATTCTGTCCAGCAATTCTCCACCTTCACACAACCTGAAACAAGAGAGAGAGAGAGAGAGAGAGCTAATATCAGAATTACATATGTTGTTGATTATGACTAATGGTACAAACATTCGAAACACCAACCTGTCCTGGTTTCAGAACTCAATTATATCAATTTTTTTCGTAACCCTTTTGCAGTTAAAAGAATGAATTGTGGAATTGATATATAAAACATGCCCATTTAAAAAATGTTTATTTTTCATATATCTCTTTCACACCGGACAGTAAAGTTATACATATAACCTATTAGCAGATGTTACAGGTAAGAACTTGTCCCAGACCATCACACAGGCAAGTCTGAAGATAGAGAAAAACTAACAATTTTAGTTGATCTATCACTTTTATAATGAGAACCTTGAGAACGTTCAAGCTAATTGCATTGAAATTGAGCCTCTGTACCTTGGACCAGAACCCATGAGAGAATTTTAGAAGAGACTTGTTGAAAGTTATTTATATCAAATACTAAAGGGAACTGCTTAAATAAGTCATTATCTAAGCTGGGAGAAGGAAAATGGGCTCCAATTAAAAATTATATAAAGTTATTCATAGAATTTGGCCTTACAGATGATTTCGGCATGCCTTGGAAAGCATCAACTAGATTAAGAGTATTTAAAAATTGCTTTATCTAGGAAAAGTGTAAGAAGAATCTTTTGTGCTTAGAAAACTGCACTGATCAATCAGAAAAATTTCGCACCATTCCACAATCCTTCAATTATGTACACAAAGCAGTGCTATGAGAAGTTCAGGGAAACCAGAGATACGTACTCCATTATTATGTACACATTATTGGCATCCTCACAAGCATCATAAAATCTAACTAGATGTCTATGACCTGAGAGAGCTTTCAAAATTTTCACTTCTCTGCGAACATCTTCAATAGATATTGCAGTTGTCATCTGCCAAAAAGCTTGTTCAGATATGATTCAAGTTTAATATCATCATTATAAATTCAGATAGAAACTGTAGGGAAAAAAACCATCACAATTATAAAGAAAACTGCCAGTTTAAACGGAAAACACATCCGACATATACGTTTCTTTTCATTTTGTTTTATCCTCCTAAAGCTGGAATCCTTAGCAATGGCAAGACTAAATTCACTGCATAGAAAATAATGGGAACTTTCCAAGAGCTCTTTATGTTTTTCACTTTTCCTTCTTATGACTAATAAAAAAATTACTTCTTCCACCAGTAAACATATTGAAACTTGAAATTGTTCTTCTCATTATGCACTTCTATGTTCTCCATACAATAATGTATCAGTAAGGCCATGATATGGTTCATTTCTATTGTAAGTTTGAACGTCCATAAGCTAGAAACCTATATCAATTAAATGACTTAATTTGAATTTTAGATTTAAGTTCCAAAATATTCTTCGAAGGTCAATCCAATCTTCACCTTGAGGAATAAAAATATTATAATTTAAGTCAGTACATTGGTGCATTAATATTTCATATGACAGAAAAGACGATCAGCAAGATAATCAGAAAGTGTCCAACTTTGGCAGATAATCAAGAGTTGAGACTGAGGCCGAAGGTAGATTTTTTATAGCTCATTCTCCTTATTCAACAATGGTTTAGAAGAGAAAGCGAAAGACATATCATAATGGCTCTTCAGCAAACATATTAAATAAATGACCTACTGAAACATTAAACGATTAACCTGACCTTATACAGACTTTGCCAGAGCATGAATTATTGAACCAATTAACCAAAACGCAATTGATCGTAATCAATATGACAACTACATATTTGATATTATAACAAACACTTGCACAGCAACAAGAAATTAATTATCTGAAGTTCTGAACTCCTCCCTTCCTTCACCTCAAGACTTCCCCGTGCCCCACACCATGGTATTGAATCCTGAGATGTTACTAATGTAAAACTGAATCACTAAAATCTTTAAGAACTTCTGCAACTCGGGCTTCAGAAATAAAAAGTCTTGATCTAATCATCCCCACCTTGTCACACAATTTTTGAGATCAACATATTTTCATCTATTGATATCATGCATTTTAGAGTTAGCTAAACCATCAGGTTGAACCTTTTAAGGAGAGTGATATCTCAGTCTGTTGAACCACTTGGTTACCTAAACTAGAATCATAGAAGGCGCGATATTTTTTTACCTAAAGGTTCAGAAAAAATATGGGGTTTTGCTCAAGCTTATGAAATTACTTGTCCCAACATCCCAACAACTCATCTTTTGCATTATATGCCTCTCAATCTTGATCCCTTAAGAACATCCACTTGATAATGGCTTCTAAAAGGGCACAAACGTATGGAATAAGCAATAAAACAAGCACATCATTCAAGAGAGATTGAGACAGATTAAAGGTAATAGATGGATGAACCTTGGGTTTAGAGATGATTTTGACAGCAAGAGGCAAGTCCTTGAGCTCCCCCTTTCTTCCTTTGGCATAGCAGGTATGACCAAAATGCCCTCTCCCCACCTCCTTCCCAAGCTCATATTTCGCCCCAAAATTCTTATTATACCCAAAATTCTTATCCAGCGCGTGTTGCTGCTGCAGCTCGGCATCCTCCGCCACTGCCGCCGCAGAATCCTCAGGAATGGGGCCCTCAAGAGGTGACTTCTTCTTCTTCCCCCCCAACTTCCGCAGCGACGCTCTAATATGCTTCGCCGGAGATGGCGGAGGAAATGGCTTCTTGAAGAACCTCATCGGCGTCGACCTCGCCGGAGAAGGCGACACCCCCGCCGGAGTAGCGGCGTAGGGGTAGGGGCTCGCTGGAGTACCGTTGGGGAGCGGCGTCTGCGAGGGGAGATCGGAGGTGGTGGAAGGATAGCCATCGTTGTCTCCTCCACCGGGGATCGTCTTACCGTAGCATTGCCCCATCAGCGTGTGTCAACTCCAAAAAGCCTCTCTTTCTCTCTCTATCTCTATCCAAAACAGAGAGAAGACAGAGTTGTATAAAAAAGTATATACGCTGCTTTGTCTGTATTGCAACAGAAGAGTGAGTGTGTGTGTGTGTGTCTACTTTTATTTGTATAATATTAATTAATAGCAGTAGGAGAGTATAAATTACAGTATTGAGTTGGATACCGACAATAAACTACAAAATTAAACACTCTCTCTGCTCTTTCTACACAGATAAACCGTATAAAGAAAACAGAATCAAAATATAAAATGAATTTATAAACCCCACTAAGATTTTACTATACACAAATATAGGCGTGGAAATAGTACTAGCACAAAATCAAGAAGAAAGGACATTTAATTGAATTAGCATAAGCGTGGAAATAGGACACAAATATAATTCAACTTTATTTCATAAATCTTTTATAATTCTTTATTCCTTATTTTTTGTAGGGAGATCAAATTCATGCTACAATCGAAAAGAAGTTGATATTCAACTTTCAACTCATTTTTTGGGAAGACAGTGTATATGTGGTTAAAAAAAAATTGTAGTTGAGAACAATGTCAGACCGTTGCTACCTCAAATTTTTAACTTCTACCTGTATTACTTCAATTCCGAAATAAATTTTTTTCCGTAAACTTTTTAATTTCAAGAGTTTTTCAGGAAATTTATTTTATTTATGATGTCAATGATAGCTTGCTATTTGGTAATATATAAATACTTATTGAATATATATATATATACATGTATATATGTGTGTGTGTTTACTTTAATGCAATGTAATATTTGTCAATATGCGTTTTAATTTATATATGGATGTTATTGAAGTAGTTTAAAGTAGAAAAATTAGAACTGTTCTTTGCAATGATGGGAAGGAGAAAAATTTGGTAGAGATCACTCTACAATATGAGTAAGTAGGTAAAGAAGTGATTCATAATCTACGATAATAAAATGGTTGCTATTGATTGGTAACACAATAAACGAATTTTGTTGAAAAAAGAAATTTTTTTAATTGCAATACAATCGTCCGATCATAAAAATAATTATTAACATATCACATGAATTATTATCACGTTATCTATAAAATATATATATTTCCCGTGCATGGCATAGGGACAACACAAGTATGAACATGAGATTAATCAACTTGACTTGATAGAAATCGAGATGTAAATGTGTTCGTAATGTAACCTAACATTGCAATACTTATTATCAACATTAATTATAAAATTGTCATCTCAATTGATTTAACATTTCGATCAATTTGAAATTGGAAATTGATTTCTTAGTATACAATTTCATGTATGATATATATATGGTTAGATTTGTATGAAAAAAGAATTGTGTGTGAAAAATAAGAAACGATCTAGGGTATCCATTCATTTAGAATTATTTGAATTTAGAATAGATATTTAAGATATTTTTATTATTAAAATAAATAATTAAGATATTTTTATTATTTCTCACATAAGCATATTTTTTATTTAAAGCAAAACTTAGATATACATATGACTCTATGAGTTATGGGTTATGGTTATCAAGTTGATTAGATCAACCTAGTTACTATTATTCCAGATACGGCCAGGTACGGAATCAACACTTCATAGGAGTGAAGTCCAAGTGAATGAGATCTTTTATTCTGGTTGGAGGAGCAATTACTAAACGTCTAGCATTCCCTCACGCTTGGCCCCAATAATTTTTTTTTTTATTTGAGATAAAAAAAAAGTGTCTTAATTCTTTTTATTTTGTTAAAAGTATAGAATTCGTTTGAAAATTCACTAATTATATTACTTTTACTTTAACACTTTCTTCTTTTGTAGTAGTATAAATTATATCACCTTTATTCCGCTAAAATTGATTATATTTTTTATTAGGTTCATTAAAAGTGAACACTTTTCCAAAAATGAAAACGTTTTACCTTTAAAAATACATAACTCTTATCTTTTTTAAACACAACTATTTACTTTTTTTAGTCTTCGTACCGAATCCTTTGTGGCCGCTGTTTCGACTAAAATTATTTCGAGTCGCTCGCAATCTAACGAAGTCGTCTAGAAATGATAAGCCAACCCAAGTCGTATTCTCAAGGAGACTTAGCAAGACAATTTAATCATTTGTTCAACATGAAATCAAGTAAAAGATTGTTTGGAGGTTTTAAAACTAGGCGTAGGAAATAAATTGCGAAAGAGATAAATTCTAAACTAAGAAAGATAAACGAAAACACGAATTGCGAATTAAAGAAAATGAGTTGCGAATTGAAAAGGGAAAATTGATTCCAATATCAATCAAAGTTAGATTGAAATCAATATGAAAGAAGGGGACAATTGATTCCAATCTAAATCAGAACTAGATTGAAATCAATATGAAAAAATTATGAAAGTAAAAGTAACTTGAAATTTGAAACCGAAAAGAACGTAGAATCGATGAACGAAATAGAAACACAAGAGCATAAACAAATAAACGAACTCAATAATAAAATCTCAAACCCGGAATATAAAACTGAAGCAAACGTGATTCATAAAACTGGAATTAAAGAACTCGAATCCACAACGATGAATGGAAAAACAACGAACCTGAATGCTGCAATTGGCTATCTTCAGAATCAAATACTTAAACTATAACGACTAACTAAGAATCATAAATCTGGACCATAGAACAATAGGTCGAGAGGTACTCAGAATATAAGTGCATAAAATGGGAAAAAAGTCTCTTCTGAATGAGAAAGGCGTCGCCTTTTTATAGAGGAAAAAAAGGGAAGTCAGCGGTCTCCTAAAGTCAGAGACCGTTGACTTGGCTGGACCCATGTTCTCCGGGCTGCCGTTGCGCTAACTGCCCGAGCTAGCCGCTGAGGAGCCAGCGGTCGCTGATTGTGGGCTTCGTCCCCTCGCGCGCTAGTTTGGTTTGGGCCACTGAGAGGCCTAGTCAGTGGCATCCTAAGCTCCATGAGTGCTGACTTGTGCTCTCGGTCTTTTTCTTCATTCTCTCATCATTTCTCGATTTTTTTTCGTCCCGTTTATAACTTTAGCATTTGTTTTAGCTCGTGATCCTGAAACATAAAATGAAACGTAAATAGAGCCCGAAACATCATGCAAAATGGGAAAACTATAAGAATAAAGACGAGGAAAATACGAGTTTAGACGATGTTTGTTATGTTTCGTTGTATTTTCGAGTCTCATTTCCTGCTTTTAGTTTATGTTATTTGGTATTTTGATTCATTTTTACGCCCGATTTCTGCAATTGCATGTAGGTTATTTGGTGTGAAAATTGGCATGAAATGAAGTTGTAACGATGAAGCTTGGAGAAGCTTGGCATGAAATGGAGTTGTAACGATGTAGCGTGAAATGGAGTTCAAACGAGGGAGAACGGGCCGAAACAAAATTGTTGCGCGCAAGAGGATCAGGTGTCAGCGCCGGCTATTCCCCCAGTGCCCATTGGGCGAGCCATGCGGCTGGGACAGAACTAGGGGTCCAGCGCCGGCTGGGTCTGGTATTCGGCCGAGATAGAAACGCGAGCCCAGCGCCCGCTGGACCCTGCGCAGGTGCTAAAGCGCGATTTTTAGACGTGAATATGTTATTTAAACCCGATTTTCAGACTTTTTTTTTTCCTTTTCATATTTTCTCTCTTTAGAAACTCTAAAACACATATTTGAATCATTGTTGTTAATGGATGAATTTTTCTTTGGGTAATCTAATATGTGAGTCGTGATTATTGTCTAATTTAGAATATGTAAGTAATTAATTAGACTAACTATTAAGAATCCCTTAATGAATGAACAATAACATGAATTTAGAGCATGATTTAATTGATTTTAGATTTTCTTAACTCTAGGCCCTTAAATCCGGAATTCTACCTTTATTATTTTTGTTCTTTTATTTTATTTCTTATTTCTCCAACTTTATAATTTATTAAAGTGTTTAGAATTTCTATTTATTTGATTAGAATTGCGTTGTTAAGCTTTCCGTTGAGATTCGACCGGGGTTAACTTGCCACGTGCAATTGACCTCGTATATTTGCGAGAACCTAGAGTGTACACATTTTAGGTCTAACAGATGACCAAAAAGAGGCTAAACAACCCCTCCACACACAAAACTTTGATTGTCCTCAAGCATAACTTAGTCTATATCCATATAAAAAATCTAACACGACATGCATTCTTGACAAGACTTCAAATCGTTCCCAAAATCAATCTTTCTATCACATCATGTCACATAGAAATCGTAGAAGTAGGTGGTCCACTTAAACTGGATACTAATCAATTCTAACTGTGAGTGCACAGCCGTGCATGTGTTGGCAAATTTATTTTAGATGTCCTTGTTAGCTCAGAACTACAGTTCGTGCAACCAGTTCCAAGTGTTGTTTCAATAAAGAGAGAGAGTCACTCCCAACTGGCGAATCTTTTATACATGGTAATTTTCCTTATTCATTATCATGGTCGTTTGGAAATTCGCGGGAGACGTTTGCTGGAGATATCCAAAGATTTATTACCTTCCAAGAGGATCTAAGAAGATATTTTCAAGATACTCCAAGAAGATATATTTGGAAATCATGATATGCAAGATCCAAATTACCTTTGAATGAAGTTGTTGCCATAAGGGTTTTTCGTCTACACCTTATATATACAGGCCATGGATGACTGCTACACTTGAACCTCTCAAGCATATATTCATATACACCATCCATGAGAGTTTCGGCCAGTAGTACGCTTACTGTGTGATTATCTGAGCTACTGGTTCTTGTGTTTGTTTTTACTGTGTATACGCACGAGAGAAGATATCTTCCACATATTGATATTGATATTGAGCTGAGCGTTTGAAGGAAGGATCGTTAGTCATCCTATACACATTCCCTGTGTGTATAGATGTTTTCCCCGGCGATCAACGTGAGGTTGAGAGTTAGGTTGAGTGTTATTGTACTTGAGTGAATTATAAACTCAAAGAGGTAATCCTAGGGACTTGTGGGTACTAGGGTTGGTTAGTCTAGTGAGAGGCTAGCTTCAATTACTAGGAAAAGAGTATTGGAGAGTGAAGAGGTTTCTTAAGGCGTGGGGGAGTACTTAGAGAGCAAAAGGTCCTTTGTAACTCGAGGTTCTTGATTAGTGAATTGATCCGTTGGGTGTGGCCCCCCAGACGTAGGTTTTGAGCACCGAACTGGGTTACCAATTCCTTGTGTTCATTTATTTGTTATTGTGTGTGTCACTAGTCTCATAAACTGTCTCACAATTACATAATGGTGCGGGGTAGACAAATCTTCAATTGGTATCAGAGCATGTCATCTATCATACTGGTATTTGATCATGGCGGACGTCTATCATGCTCAAGTGTGACGTTGATGTCGGTGTGTACGATTATCTTGGAACGAGCTATATTTTTGGAAGGGCTCGATTTTTGTTTTTCCCAAAAGCTTGGATTCAGGGGGAGCCTTGGTATATTTCTTTAAAAGATGTTGTAGTTATTGTCTCAGCAAGGGGGAGTTGGTGATAGGTTGATCTCTTGCATATGAGTTTTTGCTGATCGTTGTATAAAGCTGAAGCAGCGTGTTGATTGGATGCATGCAAGCCTTTTATTGAGGGGGAGTCTTGATTATCTCAACAAGGGGGAGTTTCATAGTGTCTCCTTATTTTTTTCAAGTTGTTTTGTCTACATAAAATGTCAAAGGGGGAGATTGTGGGTGCACAACCGTGCATGTGTTGGCAAATTTATTTTAGACGTCTTTGTTAGCTCGGAACTACAGTTCGTGCAACCAGTTACAAGTGTTATTTCAAGAAAGAGAGACAGTCCCTCCCAGCTGGCGAATCTCTTATACATGGTAATTTTCATTATCATGGTCGTTTGGAAATTCGTGAGAGACGTTTGCTGAAAATATCCGAAGATTTATTACCTTCCAAGAAAATCAAAGAAGATATTTTCAAGATACTCCAAGAAGATATATTTGGAAATCAAGATATGCAAGATCCAAATTACCTTGGAATGAAGTTGCTGCAATAAGGGTTTTTCGTCTACACCCTATATATACATGCCATGGACGACTGCTATACTTGAACCTCTCGAGCATATATTCATATACACCATACATGAGAGTTCCGGTCAGTAGTATGCTTACTGTGTGACTATTTGAGCTACTGGGTCCTATGTTTGTTTCTGTTGTGCATACTCACGAGAGAAAATACCTTCCACATATTGATATTGATATTGAGATGAGCGTTTGAATGAAGGATCGTTAGTCATCCTATACACATTCCCTGTGTGTATAGACATTTTCCCCGGTGATCGACGTGAGGTTGAGTGTTATTGTACTTGAATGAATTATAAACTCAAAGGGTTAATCCTAGGGACTTGCGGGTACTATGGTTGGAGGCTAGCTTCAATTATTTGGAGAAGAGCGTTGGAGAGTGAAGAAATTTCTTATGGCGTGGGGGAGTCCTTAGAGAGCAAAAAGTCCTTTTAACTCGAGGTTCATGATAAGTGAATTGATCCCTTGGGTGTGGCCCCCCAGATGTAGGTGTTGAGCATCGAACTAGGTTACCAATTCCTTGTGTTCACTTATTTATTATTGTGTGTGTGACTAGTCTCATAAACTGTCTCATAATTACATACTGACGCGGGTTAGACAAATCTTCACGAACAAAACAAAACAATGATGCAAAAGGTAACATCGAGATCACAAAACCAGCTAGAGTTTTTATTCATCACTTTATTACCGTATCTTTCTCTTTTCTTTTTTTCTTTTCAACATGAGGAATATTAAGGATAATGTTCATCGGGTGTGTACTCCGAATGTTCGGGTTTTCCCTGTGTGGTTTCCCATACGCATTTCTTTTATAGATTGAAATTTAGATTAAGAGAGCGGGGTAGAATCCTCATATACTCCTATCTTAACGATCTCAAAAAGTTAATTAGAACAATGTCAAGTTATATGGTCATTGTCTTGAGGTGTAAACAATTACGGGTTCTCCAATGTATTCTCACGCAGTTTCCCGTGCTCATGGTTCCCAAAAGAGTAGAGGCCTCTTGACATGTTCAATTTTCATTACTAAACAATGATACGTAATAAGTGGCACTAAACAACTAGCCAGTCGAATCAATCAATTCATACCATCATGCATCACTATCTCGATCATTCTACTAAGATTAAGAATCCAGTCACAAAGTTCCACACATTCCTACGTTCATCTAACGTTTCACAACACGAATCAAGTCAAATTAATCAAGGTTTTTCAAAGTGTATCAACCTACTCTAAGAGAATATATGCGGAAGCTAAAGTATAGAAGACACAAGATAATTTTTTTTTTTGCGTAGGTTGTGTTAACGAACAACCTACACGGCAGCCTTACGGCCAAAAAGAATAATAAAAAATAAGTGTTGTGCTATTACAATGTTTAGCACCACAACAACATCAACACTCTTACTAAAACACTAAACGTATGCTCTTAAGAATTAAGAAGCATACACACTCAACTACGAATTTAATCTGAAAACTTGTCTGTCTAACTGAAAACTGAAACTAGTATTTATAGATAGACTTCATGGGCTTGGGTTCTAGAATCTCGTAATTGCTGGCCCATGTGTTTCACTATTCTCGCTGTTTGTTATACTCCGCAACGTGCCTGGAATTGTGGAACAGACTTAGTGGTTAGTTGTTGACTCCTTGAATTGTGGAACCGAAACTCTCCACTCGGCACTAAGGGTTTCAACTGCCAAGACTTGGTCTCCCCACCAGTCTTCATGGATCTACTCAACACGCCAAGTCATCAAGATTCCACGTGGCAGTCGAGCTGAAACACCATTGTTATGTTGCGCTAGATGTTTAAGTCAACATATCTGTGAAGAACACAAAAACACACAACTGTTAGGTCGCTGTTCAAAACAACATCAAAACAAAGATACCTAACAGTTTTCAAATCATATCATATCGCAAACACATGCCACGACTCGATTCAACCATAAGATATCAAGACAATGTAGCTTAAGAACAATCCAAATTTTGCACAAACAAGAAACTAAAATAAAAATAGCAAACAAGACACTGAAATAAAAGACGAATGCATGCACTTAAAAGGCACACCCCCTACAAAGATAGAGAAATGCCCTCATTGCAGAAAGTAATGAATACAGAGTAGAGAAAGACATCCCTGAAGTGTTGCATTCGCTGCAAAACACGAGAAGAAAGAACAACCTGAAAGCAAAGAAAACAGAAAGATTAGTCGATCACACGCTCACACAAAAGGAAATAAATCAATAAAATGGGAAATAGCGTGGGTTGCCTCCCACGAAGCGCTTCTTTTACGTCAGTAGCTTGACCAGACAACTTAATTAACCAGGAGTGTGAAAATCGGTGTTTGACTCCACAACTTCGGGCATGGAGTCATTTTTGATATAGGACTTTACTCGATGTCAATTTACTCAAAGTGACATCTTCCCTTAACATGTGATGCATCACCCTTTGATGGTAGAATTTTTCTAATAATGAATGGGCCAATCCTTTGGGATTTGATCTTGGTGAGACGTGTTTTAAGTCTTGTGTTTGGGCGCATGAGGGCCCCCGCGTAGGTCAGTGAAGGGTCGGACCGAGAAGTGGGATCAACAGCCGCTGGGAAGTCAGCGACCGCTGGCTCGAGTGGAAGGTGGGGCAATGGCGCGAGTGGGCTGGGCGTGGACTGGCACTGATGCAGGGTCAGCAATCGCTGACCAATCTTACGGCTTTTTCCTGCGCCTGCCTATCCGGGGGAGCTGAGGTCCCGCCCCTGCTGAGTTGGCTCCTTGTCGGTCCTCTTTCGCTCTTCAAAAATTCTACTTGTTCGGTCCCTTTTTTCGTGCCCTTGTCTTTCTTTTGAGCAACTTCCTTACCACTAAAATCATGCAAAGTAAATTTCTCAACCAAAGAATTAGTAGTATCAATGTAACAACAACTATCCATAAAGTTAGCGGATGGCGCAGTATGATTTTCATGTGCAGAAAAGGATATTTCTTCATCAAGGATAGACATTTTAATGGTACTCTTTTTAACATCAATAATGGTATTCGTGGTAGCCATAATGGGTTTTCCTAAAAGTAATGTATGCTCAACTCCATTCTCACGCACATCCCCTATCTCAAGAACAACAAAATCCACATGAACGATCAAACCACCGATTTTAACTAGAATATCTTCAATTATGCCTCTAGGGTGTCTCATAGATCTATCCGCTAATTGGAAGGACATGCGAGTGGGATTCAGTTTACCTAATCCTAATTGTTTAAAAATAGAATAAGGCAAAAGATTAATTACAACTCCTAAGTCTAACATGTCAGATGTTGTCTTACCATTTCCTAAAGTGATATCAATAACGAAGCAACCTGGATCGTGCTGTTTAGGAGGTAAAGGTTGCTGCATGATAGTACTTGTCACTTTAGATACTGTGACTAGTTCTTTTTAATCAAATGTCTTCTTCTTTGAGATTAGTTCCTTGAAGAACTTGATATAGGAGGGAATGTTCTTAATCACTTTGAGGAGGGGGACATTGATAGACTTTGGACAACATCTTATATAGGTCTACGAACTTTTGGTCGCTTTTAACATTCCTTAACCTGCTGGGATAAGGAATGGGCGTGACATACATATTGACCGCCTTATGAAGCTCCTCGTTGGATTACTTTCTCCCCACTTCAGGTGGTGGTTTACTCTCCTTGTCAATTTTGAATTTGGGCTGTATCTTCATTTTGTTATACACCATTTTTCCACCCCTTAAGACGGATACTGCTTGCACTTGATGGGGTTGTTGACCTTATCTCGGGATCTTCTCTGTCTGCTGGCTTTGCTGTAGCTAGTTAACTGCGCTTGAAATCTGCCCCATAGCTGTCTCGAGACGTTTAATTGTGGCCACTTGAGCTTCTCGGACCTTCTTGCTTTCTTGCATAAATGCAACTAAACTGTCCTCAATAGACGATCTTTGGAGAAGAACAGGTTGAAGTGGCTATTGCTGCATCGGTGGGGGATAAAATTGTTGTTGTTGCGGTGGAAAAAATTGCGGCTGTGAGTAATATTGTTGTTGCTGAAATTGGGATCGTCCATTGGGGATGTTTTGGAATTTTTGTGCTCCTTGCCCTTGGGTTTGTGATTTCCACCTTGGATTTTGCTGATTTCTCCAACCCGAATTTTATTGAGGGGGGTGAGGCTGGGTGTGAATCCCTGTGCAGCGTAAATCTCAGCTTGTCCTTTGGGTGTCATCTCTCCCATTCGCTGACATCCCTCCATAACGTGGCCATAGTCGCCACAAATTTTGCATGGCTCAGTTGCAGCTTGCTGTACAGACGGTGATGGAAGTCGATTCATCTTCAATTCTTGTAACTCCCGCATCATCTCCGCCATTTGGTTTTTGAAATCGGGGCTAGCGGTCACCGCACTTGTTGGTCCCGAAAGAGCTAGATTGGTGTATTGGGGGGGAGGGGGGGCCGGGGAAATACACCAATTCAAACTTTTAGGGTTTTCTCATTTTTGATTAAGTAATAAGGCTTAAGCACACTTAATATTTAAGATAGTTTTGGTAGAAAGTTAAACTCTTCTTGTTGGGAAGAATTAATTTTACTCAAGTATAGCCTTATATAGTGAAAAATAAAAATTAAGAATAACTTTATAAGTTAAACTTGATTTATGTTGTGTGCGGAATTCGGTGGTTAATGCTCTTGTTAATGGAAAAATGTTTTCTTTACTCAAAATTTTATACCAACAGTTTTATGTAAGAGTGTGAAGGAGATGATGAATGAAGTAAATAAGAAATTAAAGAACGCAAGTAGTTAATGTGGTTCGGGATAACTTTCCTTACATCCACGGCTTGATCAAGAACTAGATCGATAATCCACTAAACTTTCTCCTTTCTTTTTACTCATTGAGTACGAGCCACAAGAATTATCAAAACTAGATAATTTCTTGTGATTACACTTCTTCTTCCCAAAGATAGAAAACTACTATCTAGGGTTACAACTGGATCAAAACTAGATCCTAACTTTGGTTTTGTAAAACAAGTTTCCAGAAATATATTTTTCAAACAAAGTAAACACTCAAAAGATTTCTAGGTTAGAGAAAGAGTGTTTTGAGCATTGAGAGCTTGAAGTAATTTGAGCAGAGTAATGAAAGATTTGAAAGCTTGAATTCTCGTATTCAATTCTGGAAGTGAAGGTGGTAAATATAGAACCATGGCTGGAACTATCCGTTAGAGAGAGAAGTGTCCTTCTCCGTTGCATTAATAGCTGCATTAAATGCATGGCAGTGTTGTTGATACACGCGCTGCTCTAAGTGCGTCTTGTTCCACCTTTCACGCGTTTCCAGTGCGTTGCCATACTTGGAATGATTCACCGTACATCTAAATTGATATTCTCGTACTACATTCATAAAAATATGCTCTTTGATGTGAAAACACACTGAGTGGTTGACTTATGACAAATGTAGGTATGTCGGTAGTCCACCATAGTTACTGTGAGGAACAACTTGCTGGACTTTGCTTCAACAAAATCGTTTCCTACGATCTGTGAGTTTAGCTATCTCACTTGTTAATTGGTTTCATACCTAATTAACACTTATCAATCAACTTTCTTGAAACCATCTTTTGATGACAACAGCAAAAACTAAGGACAGATCGTTATTGGAAAAATAATCTGCTGATTGACAGCGGGCTGATAGGATGAGAATCCATCTGTTCTTCTTCTCGAGGGTCCAAGAGTATTTCTAAACTATGTAATAGCTTGACCTATAGGACAGATGATTTTACTAACCATCTGTTCTTTTACATTGTAGCTGTGTTTATTCTAGAAAGACAGATCGTTCCTATAAGTAAGTTTGAAATTTCAAACTTCATTTTTACAATTATGATATGTTATCATCTATTCTAGAGAAAATGATACCTAATTACTATGATAAGTGAAAATGGACAGCGGGCTGCAATGAATTAAGGATAGATCGTTATTTTCATAAAAATGATATGTTCTTAACATGAGCCAACTGTCAGTACATATAAAAGAATACTTTTCCGTTTAGTAATCAATATGTCCAGGAAAGCTTTATAAGAATAATACAGATTGTAAAATAAAAATCTGCTCCTTTTATAGTTAAGTTGTTCCCTAAAAGATGATATTGATTACAAAGTTTTAGATATCTTGAAATGACTAGGTGTAGTTTCGTGATACATCATCAAAACATAAATAAATTTATGGGGTTCCCAACAGAACTTGCTTCCATATGTCAAGGTTGAGATGATTTCTACAGGGAACTCGCCGCAAGTGTTTCATATATTTCATTCATCTCATGCACTGTCTTGACTGCTATGTTTCCTCCGGCTGAGTTATCCACCATGAATTGCATGGTCTGAAGTAGACCGTCGTAGAAGAATTGACATAGCATCTCTGGTGCCATCTGATGATGAGGGCACTATTGTAGCAGCTCTTGAAATCTCTCACATGCTTCATGGAAAGGCTCGTGTTGGGTTTGCGCGAAATTCATTATTGTAGTACGTACCGCTTGAGTTTTATGATGAGGGTAGTACTTCAACATGAATTTCTCGCACGCCGATGCCCATGTGGTTAGCGATCCGAGTGGAAGATATAAGAATCAAGATTTGGCCCGGTCTTCCGTAAGTGAGAGTAGTGGAAAAGTTTGCACCACCGTGCAATATTCTCGAATGACAATGGTGCGATTTCAGCTCATAATTCCTGACTGCAGTTCACAGGACAATGGCTGAAGTAGTGGTAGTGCCCATGTAGCGCGGTCTATCCTCCACGGTCTCATCATCCATTTCTTTGAATAATCGCGGTAGCGAAAATTAGTCAATGCACTTGATGTCTTCTTCTAGGGTGGCTAAGATCTCACGTTTCCAGTGCACATTGTCGATGAAGGGCGTCAAAGGCTTTCTAGTACTGCGACGACCTTGCATACACAACACTAAACGAAACGTTACGTGTACCACAATACAAAAGAATGAAATAAACACAATAAATAAAAGAAAAGAAAAAAGAACAATGAATTAAATCACCAAAAGTCTTTCCCGACAACGGCGCAAAAATTTGTTTCGACTAAAATTATTTCGAGTCGCTCGCAATCTAACGAGGTTGTCTAGCAACGATAAGTCAACCCAAGTTGTATTCTCAATGAAGACTTAGCAGGGCAATTTAATACTTTTTTCAACATGAAAGCAAGTAAAAGATTGTTTGTAGGTTTTAAAACTAGGCTGAGGAAATAAATTGCGAAAGAGATAAATTCTAAAATAAGAAAGAGAAACGAAAACACGAATTGCGAATTAAAGAAAATAAGTTGCGAATTGAAAATGGACAATTGATTCCAATCTAAATCAGAACTAGATTGAAATCAATATGAAAGAAAGGGACAATTGATTCCAATTTAAATCAGAGCTAGATTGAAATCAATATGAAAGAATTATGAAAGTAAAAATAACTTGAAATTTGAAATCGAAAAGAACGTATAATCGATGAACGAAATAGAAACACGAGAGCATAAACAAATAAAAGAACTCAATAATAAATCTTGAACCCGTAATATAAAATGAAAGCAAACGTGATTCATAAAACTAGAATGAAAAAACTCGAATCCACAACGATGAATGGAAAAACAACGAACTTGAATGTTGTAATTGGCCATCTTTGGAATCAAATACTTAAACTAAAATGACTAACTAAGAATCATAAATCTCGATTCTAGAACAATAGGTCGAGATGTACTCAGAATATAAATGCATAGAATGGGAAAAGGTCTCTTTTGAATGAGAAACGCATCGCCTTTTTATAGAGAAAAGGGAAGTGTCACGCCCGCTTTCTACTAAGTCTAGTAAAGCCGGGAACGTGACTAATGAAAGGAATAAATAACGAGAGTAAGACAATGAATATTCCTCTCATAACATAAATCAAGGGTTCATTCCGTAAATTCATGAAGTCGGAGTCATAAGCTCGTTACATCACGTAACTAAATTAAAGAGTTCAAAACTCAGTCTTATTACATAAGGGTCTAGCAGCGGAAATGTAGGATCGCGTAACGAAATCCTACGTGTATGAAGACACGTAGAACCCCCAAGAGTCAGCTACTAGGAGACCGACAAAAAGCCCAATGTAGTACCCGTATCTTCTTCGTTCTTAACCTGCACGTTTAGAAATACATGCAGGGCTGAGTACAAATTGTACTCAGTAGGCACATGCCGAAATCGCACACTTACATATATAACTGTCAAGCCATTCTGAGCGATACATAGGGATTTTGTCTCTAAAGCACCTATGTTCACAAAAGCATTTCTTTGAGAAAGTTCTAGTTTGACTGATCAGTCCTAGTTCTTTGTAATCAACCATATCTGAATGTTCTTTGTGTCGGGGAAGTGGCCACTTTCCACAGACACTTGACCGGTCAACCTTTCGCTGACACACAGTCCATTGTGTACACTAGTTCGAGTGGAGCCGCTAACCCACTGGAACCCGAATTCGATTATAATATAACAGATAGGCATCATACATAAATCAAAAACATTTATGGCAAGACAGTGCTTTGAAAATATCTCATTTCATTTCTGAAGACATGCACACATATTTTTATAGAGTGAGAAAAGCCTACTTGAATAGTCTCGACTGGTGGTGACTTCGTTCTCGAGCTGCTGGTTCGACCTTTCGTCGCAACCTTTAATATAAATCTCGAGTGAGATATATTACTCAACATATCAATTAATTCCAAGTGTAAGGAATTACTATCCTTGGCTAATTTGAGTGTTTATTCTCGGGTCTTTAAAACTCAACTATTATACGAGTTTAGGAGTCGCATTTCTAGAGGCGTCGTTTGAAGATTTCTAATCAAGCTATTGCTTAGAAACTTACTAACCCAATTAACTAATTATTGGGTGAAATGATTTAAGGACATTTCTAAATTAATATCTTGATCTTTGAATCAAGATAAGTAAATTTCTAATTAGGCTAATTAAATTTCAATTGTCACACTATAAGCATGATTTCTAATTTAATCATTTCTTATGATTAAATTTCTAATTTGGTAGATTAATTTCTAATTGATAAATTAAGTCTTCTAATTTAGCTTTAAAATTCTATTCTTGGACTTAGCCCAATTAAAATTAAGTCTTGTCACCTTAATTGAGTAATTAACCCAATTAGGATTAATTAATTAACTCTTAGCCCATTAGCAATCTATTTAGTCCATTCCTCTTAAATTCATTAAGCCCACTAGGTTTATTACTTATTACACTTGAACCCAATGGTTTTGATAGTTGTAGCCCAATTCAGTAAATCATAGATCCATAATTAAAACTAATCTACGGCCCAACCGAAAAACTAGTTAGGCCCATACTTGATTCAAATTATTGGGTCCAGTCAGATCCTTAAATCTGGGCCCATTCGACTTATTAACATGGCCCAAGAGTTTGGCCCGTTAAATCCATTTTTTTCAGCCCAGTAAATGAATTAATTCGGCCCATGAACCGTAACCCGGCCGGGTTCTAGATTGTTCTAACCCATCTTCACTCTAACCCTAGACACACACCCACACTCTATTCCTCTCCCTCGCTGCTCTTCTCTCTGTCTTTGCTTCGGTTTCTCCAGCTACTGACGGCGCAAGGTTCGCCGGAGGGAGCAATCGTCGGTGCTCTTCTCCTCTAAGGTAAAATTTTGTCATTCCTCTATCTCCTTCTAAATTTTTAGTTCTTAAGTTTTAGTTGTCAACCCCTCTTTCTCCCTTCCAATTGTCGGTCTCTCTAGACTCCCTAAATTTCTCTATTTTTAGTTTTGAGCACTCTCATCGACGGCGAAGCTTGCCGGAGCCTCCTGGACTGCCGCCTTCGACCTCTCATAGGTAAAGCTCTCATCTTTTCTTTTATTAAATTTCAGAATGTAAATTTTGATTTCTAGATTAAGCATTCTGCATGTTTCATTTTTTTTTATTTCTATCTGTAATTTCCCACATAATCCTCTAAATTATTTGTCTCTAACACTCCTTACTCTCGGTCTCTCTCTGCTCTCTTTTATTGCAGGAAGATAGAGTCTACCCGGCTTGGTTCTTGGCGGTGGAACTCGACGGAGCTTCCCCTGTATTGTTGCCCCTCTAGATAATGCTTTAATTTCTTATTCTCTTCTATCTTTTATAAAATTTTAAGTTTCAGATTATGTATCTGTATGCTCATATTATTGATTGTGGTATTTGGGGCTAATATGAGCTATTTGTCAAAATTATAGCTCAATTCAAAAATCTGATTTCTTTGCATTTTGAGACTAATGACTCATTTTTCTTTTCTACTCGTTTGGTTTTGGCCAATAGAATTATGGATTTGGTTTCAATCAATTTTTCTATATTCTGTCTATATTATGGAATCAAAATACATATATCTCTACATGTCTATGTTCTGAAATCTGAGTATATGTCTATAAGTCTATGTTCTGAAAATCTGGACTAAGTTCTAAGTCCTGTCTATGTTTTGGAATCTTGAATGTAGAGAGATCTTAGGTTCTGAAGCCTTCTAAGTCGACTCAGGGCATTTGGCATGTATTGTTTTGTTTCAGATTTGCAAGTCACATATGCTAAGTGTTCTTTTTGTCTAAGTCAGTTCATAAGAGTCTACTAGTTCAGCATGTGTCATAAGGTTTCCTATGAACATAATGTAATAGAGTTTGGAGAGACCTAAGCATGATTCTAGTATGCTTTACTGGAATCTGAGATTATTTTTCTTTAGTGAACTTACTGGTTACCTTAGAGATGATGGAGTTTTGAGCAGTAAGTGTCTAATCTTGAAGGTTGAGTTTCAGTTCAGAAATAAACATAAATTCCTACTTGTAAATGAGTTCTAACCGGTTATGCATATATATATATATATATATATATATATTTCTAAAGCTTAGTGATTCAGTTGTTTGTTTACCTTAATGGACTGCTCGGGTGGTCTGGGTTTGGGCAGAACTCCCTCCAACTTTTCTCTCTTCTAAGCGTTCTAACTACTAAGTATTGATTTGTGAAGTGCAAAGTTTGTCTAAGGTAAAACAAATGGGTATTTATAGGAGAGAAAATCTGCATGAGGTCTGTAGCTATTCCATACCTAGTTGACTTTGCATTGCATCATATCTAATTTATTTATTTGTTCTCATGTTGCAGGTCTCTTCAAAAGTTGCAGTCTGAAATGTCCCTATCCTTGGCTCTGCCTTATTTCTCTTCCCTGCCCCTTCCTTCTTGGTTCTTGTTTTATATTATAGTGACCTATTTTGTTTTATGTTGCAGTAGCTCAGAATGTTGCAGGGGAAGGAAGTCTAGTCCCTTTCCTTGAAGATACTCAGATTTCCCACATGTGAAGAAGAAGCAAGCTGTCCTTCTGACAGCAGGGCTCTTTTACCTTTCTCTTTGATCGAGACTTAGTGGCAGCAGCCTCACATTCTCCTTTCATTCTTCTCTCATCAATTTGGGGACTGTACTTGTGGACCCTCTTATTTGTTTTGTATATATTTAGAAGTCTCACACTTTCTCTTTCCTACTCTATTGCTTTAGGTGGTGGCAGCCTAATGGTGTAGGGAGTGAGAGGGACAGCTGATGTGAGAGGGACAACCTAGTCTCTATCCCCTCTCTGTTCGAGAAGCAGCACCTTATTCCCACTATTTCCATTTCTCTTCTATGGTCTATTTCTTTCTTAAGTCTTTAGTTTGTTTTGTTATCCAAGATAGAAGATTTGTGTGCAGGCTTCTTCTTACAACAAATCTGTAATTTGACCTTTTGTATATATATATATTTTTTATTTTATATATATTAGACTTGCTCCTACTTGGCATGTATCCATCCTTATAGCCCTACACAGTTGTTCTATCTTGTTTGTAAACATGAAGCAAATTATCTTTTCCCTTTACCTATATATACAGACGTGTATATACTTACATGCTCACTAAATAAATTCTTCCTGTTTTACTACCCATGCATGCATCACAACTGTATACATATATATTTTTTTCAACACGCCTACATAATCAATTCTTCTTGTTTTACTAATCATGCATGTGCCATTTGAATTATAAGGGCACCATATCTTTTATTTCATAATAGATTTCTATAACACACTAACTAATCAATAAGATAATAACGGTCATCCACTAATTTATACTTAGTGATATATCTTATTCGCACGTTTTCAATATCCTTTGATTAATATGAATTAATCTTATTCATCTGGTCCAATGTTCCACTTAGAATGAATATCTAAATCCAAAATTTGAACTAGACCGGGATTAAAAAGTCGGGGCATTACAGGAAGTCAGCGGTCTCCCAAAGTCAAAGACCACTAACTTGGCTGGACCCATGTTCTCTGCGCAGCCGTTGCGCTTACTTCCCGAGCCAGTCGCTGACCGTGGCTTCGTCCCCTCACACGTTGGTTCGTTTTGGACCACTGAGAGGCCTAGTCAGCGGCCTCCTATGCTACGCAGGCGCTGATTTGTGCTATCGGCTTTTTTCTTCATTCTCTTATCATTTGTCGATCTTTTCTCGTCCCGTTTCCAACTTTAGTATTTGTTTTAGCTCGTGATCCTGAAACACAAAATGAAACATAAATCGTGCTCGAAACATCATGCAAAATTGGAAAACTACAAGAATAAAGACGAGAAAAATACGAGTTTAAACGACCAAAAAGAGGATAAATAGCCGCTTTTAGCAGGAGGGAGTGAGTAGATGTTGTGCATCATTTTACACAATTTTAAAAAATGTAGTCAATAAAATTTTTCCCCCAAGTTTATTTTTTCCATATTTCTCTCTCTACAATTTTATATTTCGTTAGTTCCATGATGAATATATCCACATTTTCACCATGATTTCAGAGCGCAAAGTCACTGCGCCTGATCTCTTTTATCGTATGGCAAAGAAATCTCACTCCCGTCGTGATTTGTGCTCGTCACTGATCAATTTCAATTTTTCAATTGGTTTATATCTTCTCTTTTTTTCTCACTGATCATATTCAGTTTGTCTTTCATCTCTCTTTAATTGAAAATATTTTTAATTTCTAACCGATTAATTCTCTATTTCTGAATGATTCAATCATTTGGTGTTTAGTCATTTTCGATTCTTTGGTTTTCGATGAGATTTTTTTTCAGATATAAGATCTTCAAAAATCTAGATCTAATTTCTCTCTCTGCGATTAAAATCATATTTGATTTTTTCAATTTTCACTCTCTTGTTTTCCTATTAAATCCAGAGTGCGTCTCTCAAATGGGTTGTTTTGTCTCACTAATAAAATCGGTTGTTATTGAGTTTTTTTTCTAGCAAAAAATAAGTTACTCCATCCGGCCCTCTTTACTTGACGCGTTTTCCTTTTTGGAACGTCCCACTTTTCTTGACACATTTATAAAAATAGCAAATATTAGTGATTTAAGTCTTATAATTAGTTAAAATTAGGGTCAACTAATTGGACCCTTATTTCACTTAAGTTGTTAGATTGAGTTAGCCCAAGGTTAGGAGTCCAACTAAATCTCTTTCATTTCTCTACATTCAGACATTGGGCTCTCTACTCTAACCCTAGTTCTCTCCTCTTCTGTATCCACCTCTTTCGTAGAACCCTAATCGCTCGCCTCACTCTAGAATCTCTCCTTACCTCTGTCCTCGCCTCTCTCTGTAAATGGATTCACCACCTCTGTCTGACGACTCACCACCATTTGATGATGTTGTATATCCGCCGGTAGGCTTCCCACCTAAGCGGTGGGGTTCTCTTCGCCGCACCCCACCCGCGATGCAGGAAGAACAGAGCAGTGGATTTTGTGGTGGTGAGAGAACCCTAGTTTCTCCAAACACTAAACGCTCTCTCTTTCTCCATCGCCACCCCCATCCCAAGTTACAAGTAGAGATCCATATTGGATCCACGGTGGTCTGCATCCATTCACAGCCGAAAGCTTCTCTGACGATGATGATACCTTTTATCTTTGGCAGGGGCCATTCGGAAGCGTGGAGAAGGAGGGGAAAGGGCGAGACCACCGGCAGATACCTCTAGATCTGAAATGGAGTCTCTGCATGTTCCTCCATTGCCATTTACTCCTGGACCAGAGAGCTGGGCAGAGGCTATTGCAGAGGGAGAGATGCAGTTGCGCGCAAATCCTTTGTTTGAATCCTATTTCAGGGAGAAATCAGACTTTGTCCACCCTTAACTCTCATGTGGTGATATTTCTGATGTTTTCTCTTTGGTACAAAGATATTCCTTTGACTTATGATGTATGTATGGTTCTGCTTTGTTGAAAGCTTATGGTGAATTGTGTTGTGGTGACTGGTGGATTCTGATGTAGTTATAGTGAAGTCTGTTGTGGTGAATTATGTTGTGGTGAGTTAGTTTGATGATTCTGATGCATGATTTTTTGTGAGCTGGTTGGTAGATGCATCTGTGAATTTATGTTTAATCTGTGAATATGTTGAACATGTGATGATGATTGTGGTGAGTTAGTTGATTGTGCATATGATGAATCTGTGAATTTATATTGCTAGATGATTGTTTGAAAACTGACATTCATCATTAAATGGCAATAGAAGTTCATAAATAAACTTGCACTAAAATCAAAAGTACACTTAAGTTATGTGTCACTTTTGAGATTCAAAGCAGATAAAAAATTCGTGTTGCATTTTTTTCATACAAAAAATAGAGCCCTAAAGTGCCAATATGAGCCATATGCCTAAAGTGCCTAAAAAATGAACCTTATACCTAAACTGCCACCATCCCTAAATAGTTTGGTATCCTTCAATCCCTAAACTTGTTACAATTTGTTCTATTCCATCCAAACTGCCCATTTCGATTAGATAATTCAAGCATTCTTTAGCTAACTCCATTGGTACCTTTAAGCTCATAGGCAGTGTTTGAACCCTTCTCAAATTATCTTTTTTCATGTGTGGGATTTTGTAGCTGTTTTGACCCTTATGCTTCATAATCTCTATCATGCAACCTTGCAAGCTCAAAAAAACCCTATCTAAAGTTAGTGGTGATTTAGTGTTAAATGAAGATTGAACTGCATTAATCAACTCATCAACATTCTTGCATGATGTCTCATGTTTTTATGACTGAATTGCCCTAAACCATCCAAGGTCATTTACGTTTGTATCCGGGCTGTTAGGTGGTTGTTGTACAAGTCTGATATTAAACTCATTTTGGGTTGCAACAACCCTAAACTCTATGTCATCATCCTTGATGTGTGACTTTGCATTATCTTGTTGCATCAATATGTGTTTTGATGCTCCACTTGGCCACTTTCTCATTATTGCTGGTATTATATGTGATGTGTAACATAATGGTAAGTGAATCAATGATGAAGTTACATTATGAGATTAAAATACAACAAAAAGCAGTAAGTTACAGTCTCTAAACTCTAATCTATTCCAGCAGTTACTTGCTGGATTAAGCAATCTTTAATTAGACTTTTTGTGACTGAATCAATTGCTTTGGTCTCTAATGTTCCTCTTTCCATGTGTTTGCTTCTTCTCTGAGCTGCCACTTGCTTAGTGAAGGGAAAAATTATTATTTTTCAATCAAACAAAACTTTACCATTGTCTGCTATAAGAGGTCTTGCTACTGCACACATGAACATGACTTTTTTTTATGAACCCTTTATGCTTGCAAGTCTTGTGTGGGTCCAGTTCTTGAGGTGCAAGGTAAAACATCCTCTTATCTCTTGTTATAAAGAGCCACTTCTAATCAATATGCACAACATTGTGTATATTTTTGAACCTTAATTGATTCAAGATTGAATGAAGCTCAATAGACTCTAGGCTAAATCTCAGCATTTGTAACTTGTTAGGGCAGTTAAATCAGGCTTTAGAGTTGATGTATGAGCTCTTATGTGGCCTGATTTAACCCATCTCCCCACTGATGTTTTGCAACACTTTAATGCTACAACAATATATCTCAAATTTCCCCTTTTACTTAGCTCACGAGAGAGTAAGGTCAAGCACCTTAGGGCATGTTTTCTTTCTCCTTTTTTTTTACCACTTTCACAATGAATTGCTAATCCTTCATCTTTTTGTTATTTTTCAGCACTCCATAGCATGCTAATGGTGGATCTCGAGACATCAAATTGCTCCTCGGCCTCCTTCATCTTTCCTCTTCGAGGCTTACCATTTCTTCTTCCTTTGAGTACGAACTGTACAACAAGGTTCTCTCTTTAGTAGATAGATCTTTCTTCACCATTATGTAATTTCTTTTAAGATTTTTTGTGCAGTGTTTGGATGTTGTTGAATAATGGTTTGTGGTAGAGTAGTCTTTTATTATGAACTTTGAGTGGTGGGAAGTTTGAATTTCAAACATATTTCATGTTTTAAATCTGACATTTCAATCTACTGCCTAATTTTTGGCAGCCAAAGTAATGAAATTTTTGATGTTGCTTTTTAATTTTAGTGTATTGTAGTGTACTGCTTAATTTACATTTTGCTTTTACATTTTGTAAATTTAATTTAATGTTAAATAAACAGATTTATTTAATATGTAGTGTACATTTTGTAAATTAATCAAACCTTAAACAAACAGTTTAATTTAATAAACAATTTAATTTAATGTTTAAAAAAATAATTTATTTTTGTAAATAAACAAGTAAAAAATGAAAAATTAAATAAATCTAAAATATCAATTATTAAGTTATTGTAAAAACTTAAATATAAAAAAATAATGCATTTTTCAATTATTAATTTAAATAAAAACTAATTTAATAATAAATATATTAATTCAAATGAATTCAAATAATTATAATAATATTCATCACATCACTTAAAGAAACGCGTCAAGTGAAAAGGGTCGGATGGAGTATTTGGTTTCTACGCTGTAATGTGTTGTCTTGTCTCGTAAGATTATTATTGATCTTAGTGTTTTCATCTTCGAGTATTGATTTGTATCTTTGTCTTTTGTCTTCTAGATATATGTAGATCATTAGTTGCGAGTTCTGTTTTGTTTCTCTCTTCTATGTGGTAGCATCATTTTTTTCATTAGTTTTCACACTCTCATTATTCTATTTGTGTATTTCTTTCCATCGGAATGCATTCCATCAATTTTCAAATTTTTTGTTTTCATCTCTTGAGTTTTTTCCTTTAGTTTGTGTTTTTTTTAAGGATAAATTTATCATTTGAAAATATGGAATAAAAGTATTAGAAGCCTTTAAATCCCTTCTTTTTTATCCATTCATCCTATCTAAATTATAAATTCATCTTTTTTTTTCTTTTTCATCTCACTCTAAGAAGAGATAATATTATCTATCCAAACTTGAAGTGATAATATTATTCTTACTTAAAATTGGATGAAGGAGAAAAATAATGATAAATTTATAATTTAGATAGGATGGATGGATAAAAAAGAAGGGATTTAAAGGCTAATTATATTTTTTTTCCTACATTTTCAAGGAATAAATTTATCCATCAAAGAGAACATATCCATGTTGCATTATGTTTGTAAGTCTTGGACTTGGAGCTTCAGTGTTGGAAATCAATTTTGGAAGTTAGAATTGGACTTCAATTTTAAAGGTCTAATTAATTTTGGAAATAAGGTTTGGGTAATTTTAAATATAGCCCCCAAATTTCTCTCTATAACCCCCTATTAAATATATGTACTATTATGCCTTCATAGCCTCCTTCAATTATAATTACGAATTCTAAATAAAACTATGATTTTATATTAAATGATATAAAATCTTATCATATCTGCAAAGATCGCATATATACAGTTACATACTAACATGAATCCTACAAAAAGAAAAGAAGTCCAGAAGAACTAAATTGTGCAGCATGACAAAGGAGTCAAATCACAAAGAAAAATTAGATGGTTTACAAGTTACATAGATAGATATATATTGCGCACACACACACATATATATATTCTATTGTGGCATGACATGATTATGGAGAAAAAGTGACTACACCTATTTACTGCTTCATCTTGATATGTGTATTCATTTGACTTTTGAATATAGCTCTACCTTTTTCTAAAAGAACTTAATATTTTCTTCTTTTTGTCATTCTTTTATATGCATTTATTTGTGATTTTAGAGATATAATGTTTGCAACAGGTTTGTTAAATACAAAGAAGCCTGCAAAAACGGGATAGGAGAAAAGTTGATACCCTTGGTCTCCATGGAAAACAACTGAGTCGAGCGCAAGCTACACGAACATCATGGCATGTTGGTGAAAAACGACAACGGCTGTTGTTGCTAATATCCATCATCAGTTGTGTTCTGAATTAAGAAAGGATATCACATCTCCACAACTTCTCAGTGAGCATCTTTGTTTAACTTAAAACGTGTGTTCAAGTTCTCACAATTAAACGAGTCCTATAGCATGTAATAAGTTGACTTTAAGTCGAATCACGTGGAAGACTAAACAGGACAATTAATCACAAGTACTCAATTGGTAAAGATAAATTCATGCACACTCTAAAATGATTTATAGATGTTTATAAACCAATTAATGATTGAAACAACTAAATAAGAAGACCAAAAGATTGAAGTTTGGGATTGGATACTTAAACTCCTAATTTGATATCAAATTGATCATGCATTCATACTCGGTTAGCATCTCCAAAGGTAGCTTAGCAAATCACTTTCGTATTTATACATTAAGCCGTGATTTTCACTTCCGTATCAAACTCACACCTTTAGAGATCACTTAGCTTAATATGAACTCTTATTCAAACGTTTACGATTAGAGAATAAATGTTGATTAACCCCAAATCAAGTGTTAAAGCAATTTCTCAATCTACTTTTCCACCTATGTGAATCTAATGGTGATCAATCACTAAATTCCATCCAACACAAGTTAATCAACCAAGCATGAATCAATTATAACATCAAACAAGATAATTAGCATCCAATCCTAGTAAGAATCTAGCCAAGCCATAAACATGGTAGAAACATAAATGGAATCCATCAAAAACAAACTTACTAGATATAATGTAAGAATTTCAAGTTGGAATCCACTTCAATCTGTTGGAATTCGCTAAATTTGCACTAGGAAAGCAAGTAAAGAAGTATTCTAGAGAGTACTTCGAGTTTACAAAAGTTGGAATGTGATAAAATACCCTTAATCTCTCTTAAACCTGCTGGAAAACCATCATTTAAATGCAACCAGCGACCGCTGAGAAGCTAGTGATCGCTGGCTGTGCCTTGTTGATGCACGATTGAGACGGGCCCAGCAGCCGCTGGCCGATCTCTCTGTATTTCTAATGTCTACACTCCAGCGAGCGCTGGATAGCCAGCGCCCGCTGGGTGCCCTATGTGCTTCCTCATGCTCGATTCTTCTCTCGTGCATTCCTCGGCTTGTCTTACTTCACTCAACTTTGCTCAAACGGTATAATCAGCACCCTTTCTGGCTCAAATCCATCCTCATTTCACAATCCTGCATCAGACAAGAAAACACAAAGAACCACGTAAAAATGGACTAAAAATGATACAAAAATAAACAACCTAAAGTCTAGACACGACAAAACAACAATAAAAAACATAACAAAAACACGATAAACAATCTCAACTTTGTTGTTGCTAATGGAATTGCAGTGCTGGAGATTCAACCCCACGAGCGTCTTCCCCAGCCTCTCCAGAGCAGGAACGCTCTTGTTCGATAGCATAGCGCACCCCCACACCGATAGAATATGCAGATTGGATTGTACTCCTCGAGAAAGAGTAGCAATGCCACCATTTGTGATCGAGCACTTCGAAACATTGAGGTCGTTCAGCAACGGGCAGGTCTCGGCCAACGATTCCAATGTTGTGTCGGTAATCTTTTGGCAGCCATTAAGATTCAATAGTTCGAGTGTAGCACCTCACAGTAAAACGGACAATTATCTGGAAGAACTACATAATAAAACGTGCATTGAACTCCACGTAATGAGTCTTCTATTTTGAGGGGTTATATAATTTAAAAATAGATCTTTGCATTTCAACATTTAAGGGCTATATAAATTTTTTTGCTTCCACGTAAATCTCAAGTTATATGTTTCTTAAAGATGGCATGATAGTAAATATATTTAATAGGGGTTGTAGAGAGAGATTTGATGGCTATATTTAAAATTTCTCATAAGTTTTGTAGTTTCAGTTTGTTTGTAACTTCGGTTTTGGAGCTTCAGTTTAAGAGGTGGGGAAGCCCAAATAATTCATCATGTATTTCAGCTTGAGAAACGCACTAGCTTTGCTAGCATATAATATTGCAGAATTTAGATTCAATATAATTGTTAGACCATATTTATCCACCACCATTTCCCCAACCCAACCTTCCCACCTTTATATTATTATATTCACTTTTCTCTCTTCTAAAAATTTATTATTCATCTCACCCACCCACCTTCATTTTTATAGGTTTATCAATGACCACAATCCCAACCCAACCTTCCCACCTTTATATTATTAAATTCATTTTTTATATATTATTATTTAATTAACTTTTTTTAATTAATTAATATTATAAATAAATAGTTTAAATTTTAAAAAAAAACTACAAACCAATATCAAATTGAGAATTTTCAAATAAACATAGAAATTACAATAACTAAAACACGAAAATCAAAATAAACAACTGATCACCGAACAATTATACGAAAATTACACATTTAATCATCATCACCAAATTTTTGCCATATGTGCTCGATCAGATCGTTTTGAAGACTGTTGTGAGCTTCTCTATCACGGAGTTGTGTCCTATTCGTCATATATTTCTTCAAACTTGCAATCCTTTCTGTAGAAAATACAAAAATATCATCTTCAATGTCTTCTACTTCACTTTGTCCTGCAGTTTGAGTAGCTCGTCGATCTTCCATAAATTCTGTGGGATCACGATAGTTTAGGTAAGTGTTTCTTTCATCCTCCACTATCATATTGTGCATGATAATGCAAGCAAGCATTATTTTTGTCATCATATCACGATCCCATAAAAGGCACGGACGTTTGATAAAAGAGAAACGAGCTTGTAGAACGTCAAATGCTCTCTCAACATCTTTTCGGGCAGCCTCTTGATGTTGAGCAAATAATTTGTGCTTCTGAATTTGTGGTTCAATAATAGATTTGACAAATGTTGCCCATGAAGGATATATGCCATCGGTGAGATAATATCCCATATTCTTTTCCTGACCATTCACAACATAACTAACCTTTGGAGCTCGGCCTTGTAAAACGTCATTAAAAATAGGAGAGTGATGAAGTACATTAATATCATTTCTCGAACCTGGAGTTCCGAAAAATGCATGCCATATCCATAAGTCCTGCGAAGCAACTGCTTCCAAGATGATCGTTGGCTTACCCTTTCTTCCTCCATATTGCCCTGCCCATGCTTTAGGGCAATTTTTCCATTCCCAATGCATACAGTCAATACTCCCGAGCATCCCTGGAAAACCACGCTCTTCACCAACATGCAATATATATGCCATGTCTTCTTCAGTTGGCTTTCTGAGATATTCATCACCAAAGTTGGAAATGACACCCTCAACAAATTTGGTAAGTGATTTCCTTATTGTAGCTGCACTCATCCGAAGGTATTCATCATGCAAATCAGCTGCAGTTCCATAGGCTAACACCCTTATAGCTGCAGTACATTTTTGAATCGAAGACATACCTAAACGTCCAGTAGCATCACGATTTTGTTGGAAAAATTCATCTGAAGCAACCACCTTATTCATTATACGCTCGAACAAGTGCTTTTGCATGCGAAACCTTCTACGAAAAATTTCTGGAGGGTAGATTGGATTGGCTGAAAAGTATTGCTTGTACACACTATCATGGCCCTTCTCACGTACACGTTCAATATATCGTCTAGTTGCTCTAGAAGTGTGATCTGTAGGTTGAATGTATAGAGTTGGAATACGAAAGAGTACATCTTCGACAATGCGATCAACCTTTTTATTTTGATCAACAATACGTTCTTCCCACTCATCAAATTCGATGAAGTTGGAATCAAAATTGGAACTTGATGACATTTTTTTTGAGGAGTTTGAAGATGTGAAAGAAAAGAATCAAATGCTAGATGTATTGCAATGTTAGAAAGTTCATCAATACATATAGTGTCAAGTTATGCCATAATTTGATTCTTTGCAAAATTAAAGTGATGTAACATACGCATGTGAGTCTGCATAAGTTGTCGGATGCACTTGAATAAAGCTATGGTCAAGTTAAAAGTTCATCAATACACATTTCTTCCCACGCATGTGAATAAAGTAACAAACCCATGTGAATAAAGTTGTCGGATGCACTTGAATAAAGCTATGGTCAAAGTTCATCAATTTGAGTTGTCACAATCATGTTTCAGAATACAAATGGATAACAAACCCATGTGAATAAAGTTGTGGTTCAAATACATTTAAAGTTTATCAATTTGAGTTGTCCTTTAATGTTAGAAGCATGTGAATAAAGTAACAAACACATGTGATGTGAGTGACAAACAAATGTCAGACGTATGGAAACTAAAATTTCATTAATTAAAATCACAAAAAGTGAAAATTACATAAATTGAAATTACAATAATTAAATCACAAAAACAAATAAGAACTAGCAAATAAAAATACAATTTCCTAAGGAAACAATTCTGCCATTAGACGATGTTTTAGTGCTTCTTCATCCGGAGATAAGTTACTCTTTCCTATCAAGGTATTGAGCATAGTTGATTTCATCCTCAAGTCTCCTAATTTGGTCATTGCATCAACTTCTTTTTCACGTGTGATCCTCATTGCTCGCAGTTCTGAAGTGAACTCATCAGATAAACCATAAGATTGTGATGTTGTACCTTTCCCTTTTCTTTTTGCCTTAGCTTTAGCCTTATCTCTACCAATTGGACGACGGATTGTTGCTGCATCACTGAGAGGAGTTTCTGGAGTGGAGTCAGTTGGATCATCTCCATCAGTTCTTGATTTTTTTGAGCTGCCACGATCTTCTTCAATGCTATCTTCATCTTCTACACGAGATCGAGTACGATCTTCACTCAAATTCATCTCCCAATTGGGATGGCGACACATCACTTTATCAAAAACATCTTTATGCGTAAATTTAGACCTCCCATAAAATGTTTGTGCACAATCTTCAATATCATCATTTGACCAACCGCTCTTTTGCATGCGATAAGCTTCCTTGTAGCATCCAATCCACTTTGTTACATTTTGATTAAGCCTCTTATAACGAGCTCTTAGAGACTCCGCAGTTCTTATGTCGAACTTCGGTATCTTGTTTTCTCTTCCGCACCTTTTGTACAACTCCCAAATGCTATTCCAAAACGTGAGACTCTTTTGATCGGTTCCAATAGCTGGATTCTCACTAATGATACACCATGAAGACATAAGCATAATGTCTTCTTGACTTGTCCAGGCTTTTGGAGTGTTTGAAGTGTTTGTTTGTGGAAGTTGAGTATTTTGAAAAAAATTTGGAGAGATATTTGCATTGGGTTGGTGATCTTCAGAGATAGGAGATTGAGTGGAATTTTGTGGAAATTGTGAATTCAAACCGGTATTGAAATTTTGGAATTCTTCAGAGTTTTGGATATTGTCAAGGTTAGGATAATAACCTTGAGAAGAGATGAAATCTTGGTAATTTGAGTAGGGATTATTGGGATCCATTGAAAAGATGAACACAAAAAATAAATATGAAATGTTAATAGGAGGAGAATAAGAAATGATTTCTAAGTTGTGAATAACTATGTCAAAATTGATATCTATTTATAGAGAAAAAAATAATAAAAATTTTGATATAATTTATTTATTTTTTGAATATATTATACAAAAGTTAAATTGATTTTATGATAATAATATGATAAAATATACAAGAACCAATAGATGAATGCCATGTGTAATATACATAGAATAAAAAAAATTAAGAAATGGTGGGGGAGAAAGGTGGGTGGACGGCTTGAAGCACACCCACCATTTAGAATTGTGTTTTTTTTTAATTGCTTGCAAAGTGGCGCCCACAGACCGTGGGCGCCGATAAATATGGTCTTATTGTTAGAAGACTCATAGCTTGATCGAGCTCACCTTCAATGATTGCATCCATGGTCATTATTTTTGGTACTAGTGCTATATCTTGTTTTTTCTAGAGTCACTTTAATTGATGAGTCGCTCATTATATGTGGGGTCTTAATTAAACTCCAAACATATTATATTAAAATTATTAAAATTTAAAATTTATATTATAATAATCAGACGAATAAAGTCAGCCATTCGGTAATCGATATAGGACTAGATTAAACCTCTTTTTTTTTGGTCTGAAAATTTTTGGAAGATGCACTTCAACTTTTAAAAAAGGCCGCGGGATGAGACTGAGCACAACTATAATCATAACTCTCCAATTCAACATAAGTAGAAAACAACTTCACACCTCTCTCTCTCTCTCAGTCATTTTATCCCCACAGTTTCAACTTCACGCTATTTTTCGTTTTTGCACGAGCTCGTCGCCTCCAGTGGCAAACCCCAATTTTCATCTTGACGTCTATTTCCAATTCCATAATCCACAAATTCTATACTAAGTGGGAGTCATTAATTTTTTCATTTGTCAAAATGGTTGGTCACCCTCTCTATCTTGAGGGGTGTTGAAAATGTAGAATTGGTTTATAAAATCGCTACTTATATTACTTTTTAGTTTATCATTTTCTTCTTTTGTAGTATTATTTGTAGATTATAGACATCATTCTATACAACTTTTCATAATTTAGTCAATAAAAATTTTCCCTCAATATTTTTTCAATATTTCTTTCTCCATTATTAATTTTATCTTTTGTGGGTTCTATGGTGAATCAGTCTCCATTTTCAACATATTTTTTATATAAGGATCCTATTTTAAAAGTTTTAGAGTATAATTATGATTTTTTGAATCAGCACTTAGTAGTATATGTAATTATGTAATTTGATTGTAGACTACATTTGAAAAAATAGTGAGACTACGACTCAATATTTTGGATTTTGTATAACTAAACTTAAACTAATATCCATATGTATACTCAATTATGCTAAAAGTAAATGCATACGGTGTATTCCGTTACACACTTTGCAGATGCATCGACCTGTTCTCTTTCACTTAATGATGACACGTCAGATTTAGGCCTTTTAATGTATGGCAAAATTTTTCAGTTTGAAAAAATATTTTTTTCTCAAATTAGTTTGAAAATTGTGCAACCAACTATTTTTACCAGTTTTGGTTCTGATTCAACGTAACGATTACGATTCCAAATCTTAAATCGAAATCATTTTATGCGATCGGATTCGGTCCGAATCCAATTGTATGAATTTACAGATTCGAGTTTACGACAAAAATTATTACCAATTTTGAATCAGATACAAGTCACTTGTTGACATCCCTATAAGACGGTATTGAGATTCATGGCTGTAGTGTACTAATAATAATATCATGAGTTGATAGTTGATACAATTTTCAAAAACAAATTAGTTAATAAAAATAATGGTATTTATTGCGTTTGATTATATTGTCGGCCTTGAGAATGAAAGAATCAGATGATACTTCATCATCATCGTATTTATTGTACTCAGCTAATCTATGTATGTGGTTGGTGATTGATTTAAATAACCACTTTATCCCCAACCTGCATTCTATGAATGTGTGATGAAGGAAATTAAATAGCCCAATAACCCGGCCCATTTCAGTATTTGGATTCTGGTCCATTTCCTTGTGACCCAATAACTCTAACTTTGTTCTTCGTTAAAAATAAAATAAAATAATGTGTTATATCTTATATAAATTTTAGATCATAATTATTTATTTTAATAAATTAATAGTTATTTTTTTATAAATTAACGTTAATTTAAAATTAATTTTCATATTTATAAAATAATAAAAAAATTTAATTTAATCAATCTCAACTATTAATTATAGATATCATATATAATTTTTTTTTCTCCTATTATCTTTAACTCTAGACAGATATATATGTTAGATGATCGTCTCACCTCATCTCGTGCTACTTCCATTTTCACATTATATTTTTAATGAAATGTCTAATTACAAAGAAACTTACCAAGAATACAATTAGATTAAGCCTGCTCACTTTTATTTGTTTTGTATGGGTACATTAACGATTGTGGATTTTGTGGGATTTTTATAATTTTAAAATTTGTAGGTATTCAATTCAAATTTTAAAAAAAATTTCAAAATCTTGATGTATTCAATACGAATTTTAAAGAGTCATTTAAAATCTTTAGGTATTCAACAGTCTATCGACTGGAATAGTCTATGCATTTTCATGAATTTTCTTTTAAAAATATATATAAATTGTATTATACAAAATCTCTTATAATAAGGAGAGATTTCAATGGATTCTCTCAAAGAATTTTACAAATCCGACTAGGGATGACAATTTAGTCCCGCCCGACCCAAACCTGACCCGACATTAATATAATTAATATATAAATATAAATTAATATATATATTAAATAACATATACAACTATATAAATTTGGATTTATTATTTATTTACATTTAAAAGTATAATAAATGTTAAAATATATAAAATGCAATTAAAAAATAATTGTATATTTTTTAGGTATTAAAAATACAAATATTGTAAAAAATTAATTTAAAAAATCACGGCCTGGCCCGAGTCCATCCGATTCATATGGGTCTGGGCTTGGACCTAATTTTCAGGCCCACTGGGTCATGAGCCTGTACATATAACTGCGGGCCAAATCTGAGCATAGGAAAGTCCGGCCCAACCCGACACATTGTCATCCCTAAACCCGACTCTCTTTCTCCTATTTTAAGCTCCTACTAGGAATGATAATTTTGCACGGTCCGACTCAAATCTGTCCAAGCCAGGTTTGGACTAATATTTAGGCCCGACATATGCCCGACCCAAATAATTAAATGTCTTATATTAAACCATAAATTTAAAATAATATAAATATATTTAATATTTTTAATGTATAATAAAAATAAACTAATAGACATATTAAATAAAATATATTAGTAAAATAATATAAATATCATGATTGTTATTAATGTATAATAAATATAAATTAATAGACATATTAATGAATATTAAAATAAATAAATATATTTTAAAATAAATTAATTATATATCAAATGAGAAACGCGCCGAGCATTTATAGCCGAGAGGAGAGATCAGCGGCCGCTGAGGGTCAACGACCGCTGAGCCTGGTTGTTCCACGCTCCCCTCTAAGGTGGTTGGGTTTGGCCCGGGTCAGCCGCTGAGGTGTCAGTGGTCGCTGGCCTGGGATTCGCGTTGGCTCGGCGCCTGACTCGACCATGGCGTAGTCTAGGACACCAGCACCTAGTCCGCGGCTGCTTAGGGTGCCGCGGTCGCTGACTAGTGCTCTCGGCTCTAGTCTTCATTTTTTCATCATTTCTCGATCCTTTCTCGTTTCTTTTACAACTTCCACACTCATTTAGGCTTGTGATCTTGAAACATAAAATGAACCGTAAATCGAGCCAAAACATCATGCAAAGAGGGAAAATAACACGAATAAAGACACGGAGAATATGAGATTAGACGAACAAAAATAGGCTAAACAACCCCTCCACACACAAAACCTTGCTTGTCTTCAAGCATAACTTAGTCTAAACTATCGATAGGGAAAAATCTAATCACGACATGCATTCTTGACAAGATTTCAAATCTTTCCAAAATCGATCTTCATATCGTCACGTCACGTCACATAGAGATCATAGAAGCAAGTAGACCATTTAAACTAGATAATAATCAATTCAAATAACGCAAAACAATGATGCACAAGGTAACATTGAGATCACATAACTGGCTAGAGTTTTTATCCATCTTAATAGTGTATCTTTCTCTTTTCTTTTCTTTCTTTTTTTCAAAATGAGGATTATTAAGGACAATGTTCACCGGGTGAGTACTCCGAATGTTCAGGTTTTTCCGATGTGGGTTCCCATACCCATCTCTTTTATAATTTGAATTATTGATTAAGAGAGCGGGATAGATTCCTTATGTATTCCTATTTTTCACGATCTTAAACAAAAACACTTAGAAAAATGTCAAGTTATATGGTCATTGTCGTGAGGTGTGAACAATTAGGGGTTTCCTAACGTATCCTCACGCGGTTTCCCGTGCTCATGGTTCCCAAAGGAGCAGAGACCTCTTGACAAAGTTTGATTTTCAATACAAAACAAGGATACACAACAAGTGGTCATAAACAAATAGCCAATTGAATCAATCAATTTATACCATCATGCATCACTATCTCGATCATTCTACTAAGATTAATAATCCGATCATAATTTTCCACACATTCCTAGTTCATCTATGTTTAATAACATGAATCAAGTTAAATCAGTCAAGGCTTTCAAATCATATCATATCTCAAATACATGTCACGACTCGATTCAACCACAAGGTGTTAAGACAAAGTAGCTCTAAAACAATCAAAATTTTGCATACCAAAAGATGCTAAAATAAAACGATGAATGCACGCATGAAAAAAAAACACCCCTCCCCTCTACAAAGATAGAACAATGTCCTCATTGCAGAAAGTAAGAATCTATAGAGTAGGGATAGAGAAAACATCTCTGAGATGCGGCATTCGAAGTGACAAAATGGAAGGAAAACCTAAAAAAGAAAACTAGAAAGCAAAGGGAAAATAAAGGTTAGCCAATCACACACTCACACGAAAGGAAATAAAGCTATAATGAGAAATAGCGTGGGTTGCCTCCCACGAAGTGCTTCTTTTACGTCACTAGCTTGACAAGACAGTTCAATCAACTAGGAGCGTCAGAATTGGGGGCTGACTCCACAACTCCGGGAATAGAGTCATTCTCGATATATGTTTGTACTCGATGCCAATTTACTCAAAATAACATCTTCCCCTTTTGAGTATGTGGCACATAACCCGTTGATGGTGGAGTTTTTCGGATAATGAGTGGGACGATCCTTTAGAATTTAATTTTGTTGAGACGTGCTTGAGGTCCGGTATTTTGGCGCACGAGGGCCTCCGCGTAGGTGAGTTAAGAGGTGGGCCGAGAGAGGGAGTCAGCGGCCGTTGAGGGTCAACGATTGCTGGCTCGGGAGGGGGTGGCTCTCGGTGCTGGTGCGGGCGCTGGTGCGCGATGGGCACCGGGTCAACAATCATTGACCATGCCTCACGTAAAGAAATTTCTCCCACCTGTCCGCGGGCGCTGAGTCCCCGCACTCGCTGACCTGGTCTCTCGCCAGGCCTCATTCGTCCTTCAAAGCTTCTACTTGTTCGATCCTCTTTTTCGAGTCCAAGCCCTTCCTTTGAGCAACATCCTTACTATGAAAATCCTGTAGCATAGATTTCTCAACCAAATGGTTAGTAGTTTTTTTATAGCACGTATCAATAAAATAGATACAATATGCGGTGTGATTTCAGTGCGCAGAAAAAGATACTTCCTCATCAAGGACAAACATTTTAATGGTACTATTTTTGATATCAATAATAGTATTTGTGGTATCCATAAAAGGTCTTCCTAGGAGTAGTGTATGTTGGACATCGTCCTCACGCACATCTCCTATCTTAAGGACAACAAAATCAATAGGAACGATTAGTCCACCAATTTTAACAAGAACATCTTCGATTACTTCTCAAGGGTGTCTCACAGATCTATTAGCTAATTGTAAGCACATGCGAGTGGGTTTCAATTTACTTAATCCTAATTGCTTAAAAATAGAATAAGACATAAAATTAATTCCAGCTCCTAAATCTAGCATGCCAGATGCTGCCTTACCATTGCCTAAAGTGATGTTGATAACGAAGCTACCTGGATCACGCTGTTTAGGAGGTAGATGCTGCTGTATGATTGAGCTCGCCACTTCGGAGACTGTCACCAACTCTTCATCGTCGAATTTCTTCTTCTTTGAGATCAGTTCCTTGGAAAACTTGACGTAGGAGGGGATATTCTTGATCACCTTGAGGAGGGAGACGTTCACGGTCACCTTGGATAACATCTTATATAGATCTGCGAACTGCTGGTCGCTTTTGACATTCCTCAACCTGCTGAGATAAGGAATATGGGGATGTACGGATTGACCGCCTTGTGAAGTTCCTCACCAGACTGCTTTCTCTCCACTTCAGGTGGTGGTCCATCCTCCTTGTTAATTTTGGTTTTGGGTCGCATCTCTATCTTGTTTTCCACCACTTTTCCATCCCTTAGGACGAACACTGCTTACATTTGATTGGGTTGTTGACCTTGTCCCGAAATTTTCCCCGTTTGTTGATTTTGCTGCAACTGGTTAACGGCGCCAGAAATCTGCCCCATGGCTGTCTCAAGGCGCTTAATTGTGGTGTCTTAGGCCTCTCGAGCCTTCTTGATCTCTTGCATAAATGCAGCTAAATTGTCCTCAATAGACGATCTTTTGGGAGGAACATGTTGAGGTGGGTATTGCTACATCGGTAAATACTGTGGTTGCGGTGGATAGTACTGCTGCTGTGGATGTTGAGGGTAAAAGTTTTGAGCCGATGGTCATTTGTTTTGGAAATTTTGTGTTCCATGCCCTTGGAATTGGGGTTTTCATCCTAAGTTTTGTTCCATGCCCTTCAGATGTCATCTTTCCCATTCGCGGACATCCCTCTACAACGTGGCCATAGTCGCCACAAATTTTGCACGGCTCAGGTGCAACTTGTTGCACGGATGGTGATTGGGGTCGGTTCATCTTCAATTCTTGTAACTCCCTCATCATGTCCGCCATTTGCTTCTTAAGGTCGGAACTCGTAGTCACTGCACTGGCCTCCATTTGTCTCGGTCGAGAGGATTTTTCCTGTGAACTTGCGGCTAGGGTCTCAAAAATCTCATTCATCTCCTCCGCCGTCTTGACTGCAATGTTTCCTCTCGCTGAAATGTCCACCATAAATTGAGTAGTCTGGAGTAAACCATCATAGAAAAATTGGCATAGCATCTCCAGTGCCATCTGATGGTGAGGGCACTGCTGTAGCAGCTCCTGAAATATCTCCCACGCCTCATGGAATGACTCGTCGTGGGCTTGTGCGAAATTAATTATCTTAGTACGTACCGCTTGACTTTTGTGATGCGGGTAGTACTTCAACATAAACTTCTCACAAACCGATACTCAAGTAGTGAGTGATCCGGGTTGAAGAGATAGGAACCAAGATTTGGCTCTATTCTTCAACGTGTAAAGGAAACACTTCAACTTGAGTTGATCTTCCGTCAGCGAGTGAAGCGGAAAAGTTTGCACCACCGTTTAATATCTCAGATGAAAGTTAAGGCGTCTTCACTCGAGAGCCCATGGTACGTTGGGAGCAGTGATTGATGATGTGGCTTCAACTCGTAGTTTCGGACTGCGGTGGCAAGAACAATGGTTGAAGTAGAGGTTGCGCCGAATTCGGGCCTAGTGAAATCACCCATGTAGCGCGGTCTTTCGTCCACAATCTCATCGGCCATCTCTTTGAATAATTGCGGTAACAAAAATTCATCTATGTGCTCGATGTCTTCCTCTATGGTGGCTAGGATCTCGCGATTCTGGTTTATATTGTCGATGAAGGGCGTCAATGGCTTTCTAGCACTGCGGCGACCTTGCATACACAATACTCAAAAAATAAGTTACGCGTACCACAATATAGAAGAAAGAAGTAAACATAATAAATAAAAATAAAAATAAAAGAAAAAGAACAATGAATTAGCCAACCCAAATAAGACACTAAAATTGTTTCGAGTGGCTCGAAATTTAAAACGAGGTCATCTAGCAATGATAAGCCAACCCAAGTCGTATTCTCAAGGAAGACTTAGCAGGGCAATTCGATTCTTTGTTCATAAATGAAAACAATTAAAAGGATTGTTAAAATTTTATAACTAGGCGAGGAATATAAATAAGAACAACAAGTAAAATCTAATCTAATAAAAAGTAACGAGGGAGTAAACTCACTAAGACAAGATGCGGATTCAAAAGAAAGCAAGTAACTTGGAAATCGGAATCAAAAGGAATGCGAAAAGTACTTTGGAAATCGTAAACTATATAAGAACACAAAAGCATAGTCGAATAAACGAACTTCATAAATAAACGACACCAAAATAATAAATGGAAAACAAACTTGATTAATAACTTGAACGGTCTGAATTCACAATGAAAAACTAAAGACGAAATACAAATCCAAGTATTGCGATCGGCTATCCTTCGAGTACAGAATCTAAGACTATAAATCTAACTAGAAATCAAAAGTCTCGACCCAAGAATAGTAGGTCGAGACGTGCTCAAAATATAGAGGAAAAACGTCTGGAAAGTAAGTCTGGAAAATAGGGTCGAAAACTGGTCTTGAAAAACGTGTCAAAAATGGTGTATATCGAATGAGAAACGCGCTGGGTATTTATAACCGAGAGGAGAGGTCAGCGGCCGCTGAGGGTTAGCGACCGCTGAGCCTAGTCGTTCCATGCTCCTCGCTGAGGTGGTTGGGTTTGGCCCGAGTCAGCCGCTGGAGTCAGCGGCCGCTGAGTTGTCAGCGGTTCGCTAGCCTGGCACCTGACTCGACCATGGCGTAGTCTGGGACACCAGTACCTAGTGAGCGGCCCCTTAGTGTACCGCGGTCGCTGACTATAACTCTCGGCTCTAGTCTCCATTTTTTCATCATTTCTCGATCCTTTCTCGTTTCTTTTCCAACTTCCACACTCGTTCAGACTTGTGATCCTAAAACATAAAATGAACCGTAAATTGAGCCAAAACATCATGCAAAGAGGGAAAATAACACAAATAAAGACACGGAGAATATGAGTTTAGACGAATAAAAAGAGTTTAAACATAGGTATAAAATTACTTTTTTATCCTAATAAAAATTAAAAATATCAAAATTACATGTAATCTTCACCTTCATTAATATAAAAAAACACTAAAACTTCAATGCCTTAGAATTTGCAATAATTAAATAAAATAATTGGCAAAATTGAAAAAACACTAAAACTTCAATGTTTTAGAATTTGCAATAATTAAATAAAATAATTGGCAAAATTGGATTGGATCTACCGAATTCATAAGTTAAATTTTCATACCAGGCGTTTGTGGATTGTTACCCAATTCACTATAATTTGTCACTAATCTATCACTCAATTCACCCAAATTAATGAAAACACCAAAATTATTATAAAAAAGATAATAGGAGTCAAGGCGATGCGCTGATGAATTTTTAGATCTGCCAATGAATCGAGGCAACCGGATGAGGCGACAATTAGGATAGGAAGGAGGTGGCGTGGTGGTTGAGTGATTATGAAGAGTAAAAATAATTTTGTGTAATTTCATGTAGTTTCTTAATTGCAGATATGAAGAGTAAAAATAACAAATTCGAAGAAAATCACATCGGAAAGATATGGTGCATGAGAGAGAAATAAATATATCTTAATTTAGATATTATTATTGAAAAATATATTTATTATATTGATATAGAATAATATCAATTCTGCTCGTGTGTCAAGCAGAGGCAACCAAAATCGACCATGTGGCAGACAAATGTAACCACTTGTGATCATATGACAAGTAGAGGCGCGTGGTCAATCTGTGCTTAAGCCTCTAGTTTTAGCAGGGTTTGACTGTGTAGCCTTCGTGTTTCTTATAGCTTTGCAGAGAAACACAAGACATGCTCTTATCCATACCTAATATCCTCTCAGAATCTATAACTGACACATGCACAATGTAACTAACTCACATGTGAATATTTTTGATACCATTAAGACCATTAAGGGACCATAATGACGTGACTTGCTCTTATTAGAGAGGATATTGATGTAGCACTATTTGATTGAGGTATTTGCTACATATCAATTTACTTATTTACCTTTGAAAATTCATGAAAATTATTATAATACCCTTCGTTACTAAGGCTATATATAATTTATACATTCTACAAGTATACGAGAACTATATTCATCTCTTTGAACTCTCTTGTGATATTACTCACACATTATAATACTCATTCTACTACGTGCTGATTTGAGCATCGAAGTTTCTCCGGTAGAACCCCAATCATTTATTCGAACTTGTTGTGCAAGAGTTGCGCTTGAGAAACCATGGGATGTATGGATCAAAGTCATTGACACATTAATTAAGATGTATGAACTCTAATCCTTCTGGAGCATTTATATATTACTTTTTCTTATATGTTGTTGTGAATTACTTCATAATTCAATATAAATATATTACGATTATAATAATAATAACAAAATTACTTTTATAACCTTTAAAAATATAACAATAAAATTATATAAAAACAATCAAATAAATAAAATTACAATTGTTTGTCAAAATAAATCAATAATTATAATTGAATTTTAATTATCTCGTATGAACAAAGTTAACCTTTGAACCATCATCTATTTATATATTCCATCGAAACATGCTAGCTATATATGAGGGATGGATCTGTTGGATTATGAATTAATCAACAACAAATAAAATAGAAAAGGGAGTATGAAGGCTCCAAGTGATGTGGAGTTCATACCTCAAACGCGATGAAAGAATACAAACGTGATGTGGAGTCCATCGAAAGCGCGTTGTAGACTTGAGAGTAGAAAAGGCAATGAATGCGTGTATGATTGTGAGTAAAGATGTTTTTTTTTTTAGTTTAGATACCTACTATGAAAAATGAAGTGTGTATATGTCACGCCCCGACCCTCCGCCCTCCCCGGCAGAGTCCGGTCGCGCGACTAAAAGGATAGATAAATGAAGGATAGAATGGAACACTGAATATACTGAAAGCTTTGACTGATAGAAACTCTGAGAACTTTGACTGATAGAACACTGAGAGCTTTGACTGAAACGAAAGATCATTCGATAACTGAGTTCAGTTCAATCGAAGATTTAAATTTACATAATTGGCACCTACGCCAGAACATACAAATGAAACTTCTCGCAGCGGAATAAGGATCGACTACAGTCTACGTGTATGAAGACACGTAGACACCCAAGATTTAAATAAAGACCGACAAGCCCGCCATAGCATCTCCCATCATCACGTCTCAACCTGCACATTTATAAATACATGCAGGGCTGAGTACAAACGTACTCAGTAGGCACATGCCAAATCCACATTCATACATATATAATTGTCAATGCCGTAAGAGTGACACGTAGGGATTTTGTCTTTAAAAGCACCTACGTTCACTAAATCCTTTTTGTGAATACTGATATTTGACTGCAGTCATTTCTTTAGTATTCAAGCCATATCTGCACTTTTAATTTATGGTACCGAGAAGGTGGCCACCTTCTACGGACACCGGATCGGCCAACCCGCTAAGATGACTCACGATCCTTTAACCGACCAACCCGCTAAGATGACTCACGGTTAATTACTTGTGTACACTAGTTCGAGTGGGTTTTGCCTGCCCACTGGAACCCGAATTCGATTTCAATTCTCGGATCCTTAAACCAGGAATCCAGGATCCTTAAACCAGGTACCCTTAATATAAACCAGATAGGCTTCATACAAATCATAAATCATTTTCGGCAAGATAATACTTTGAAACATATTTCCTCAATTTGAGATCCTTTCGAAATCAACATAAATAGCATACGACACACATAATTTTATAGAGTTAAAAAAGCCTACTTGGATAACTTCGATTTGCACTTGATTTGGTCTCGCAACGCGAGGTAGATCTTTCGTAAGAACCTTGGGAAAATCTCGTATAAGTTAAAATGCCTTTAGTGCATTTGAAATATTTAATCGCAAGAATATATTATTCTGGGTTCTTATTTCGACTCGTAAATCGAGATATTGATACTTCAGATCAATATTATTTATGAGGTGTTGAATCCTCGATTCAATCACTCCGGTAAATTGCCTTTAAGTGCAATAAGTGTATTAACACTTAATGAAATAATTAATTCTCGATAATTAATTATTCATATAATATTGTAAATTTCTAGTTATTTAACTCTTTAAATAACCTTAAAATATTACTTTCTTAAATAATATCCTTAATTAATAAGAGATATTCATTCCCTTAATTTAAAATCCAATTAAATAAATTGGATCTTCTTGATTTAATACTTAGGCTTTAATTATATAAATTAATAGCTCTAAATATTAATACTTAATGTATACATATATATATTACTATCCCTTCTTCCATTATTAATATTTCTAATGGATATAGCTCAATCTAAATTAATTAAGTGAACTCACTAATTAATTTAATTAGTTTAAGTATTAATTATCTTAAGATTACTAACTGGGCCCATTCTAATTATTTTCGACCCATAAGATTTCTAAGTTTCGGCCCAATTCATTTAATTCTCGGCCCATCTACCAAATAATTCCCAGCCCAAAACTTTGTTCTACCCGGCCCAGTTCTAGAAACCCTAATTTGAGACTAACCCTAACTCATTCACTCTCACTCGCCTCCCTCTCCCAGACTCAGCCCTCTTCTCCTCTTCCTCTCGTTCTCTCACTCTCTCTGTTTCTGTTTTCCAAGAGCTCTCTCTCTCAATCTCCCTTCGATTTCTACCTCTCTCTTACCCTCTGCCTCTTCTTCCCTATCTGCTTTCTCTCTCGCTTCTCTCGACTGCAAGGCGAAGAGCTCGACGGGAGGTTACTGTCGACTGGCTGATCCCTAATGTAAAATCTACTCCTTTTCTAAATTTCTATACTTAGTGTTTTGATTCGAAATTTTCCAGCTTCCTTTTACTACTTATTCTAAATTTCTTTCCCTTCTCTTTTTAGTTTATTTCTGGAGAATCGATGTTCGGGTGGATGGAAGGCTGGAAAAAGGTGGGGTTCGAGCTGGGCGTTTTGGTGGTACTTTGCTTGCTGGGACAGGAGCTAGTGATTTTGAGGTAATTTCTAAATTTTCGAAGTTCATGGTTAATAATCCTCTGCATGTTCTTATTCTTTGAAATAAAATGCATTCTCTGGGCACAACCCAAATTCTTTTCGTCGATTACTATCTTGTTCTAGTTCTCATAGGGGAATGGTTGAAAAATATTTGGGGTTTTATTTGATTCTGAGTTCTTGGCAAAACCAATTCTGAACGTGAAATTTAATTTCTTGAGAACGAGATTGAGGTCTGAATCTGGATATTTAAGAATATGTATATGTTCTAAATTCTGAAATGTAAGAAATTCTGAACTTAACTCTAAGCTTTGTCTATGTTCTAGAATCAAAAGATATTCATATACATATATATATCTATGTTCTGAAGCTGAAAGTATAATTATAGGCTATGTACTAAAATTCTGAAACACATGTATTGATCTATGTTTTGAAATTCTGAACTTATCTAAAGTTTCTATGTTCTGCAGTTTGAACTCATTTTCCAAGTTTGCAAATTCTCTAATCCTTCATAATTCTATGCTTTCTTTTATTGTAGGAACCTATCTGGATTAAAAACCTATCAATACTTGGTGGCAAAGTTCAGTAGCTTCCCCTGTGGCAGCAGCTAAGTTTTCTATCTAAATTCTTTCTATGTTTTTGAATTCCTAGTCTTAAACTCAATATTCTGAGCAATGTTCTTTTATATATATATATAATCTGTAGCTTTGGTTTGGAGAGGGATTTTATGTTCTGAAATTTGTACTTGGTTTTTATAGCTGACTAAATTAACAGACCATGTACTCATACTCAATTTCTTGTTTTCTGGTTAAGCAATATATATATATATATATATACTGTTTTCTATGTTCTGTAATCTGAACTAAGTTTCTAAGTTCTGCACTTAGCCCTTAATTTGACTCTTTGGTATGTTTCTATATTCATGGATTGTTTGGAGGTCAGAATGCATATGTGGAGATTAAATATAATTATGTGTTAAACTCTAAGAATTATGAACTGAAGGTATAATTAGAGCTCCCATTCCTTACCTTAGGACTTTAACTACTTCTCCTTGAATGAAATATGGCTGCTGTACTGCTAGTGTTGATTTGTTTTTGGGGTGATAAATGTTTCAGGGGCAGCCCTTGCACCCCTTTTTATAGGTGTTTTTGTAGTTGTATTCTATGTCTTAATGCTTAAGGTTTAGATAGCTATATTAATAGATCTTCATGCTATTGTTTTGGTAGGGCATGGGAGGAAAGCCTGGATGGAGGACTACCCTTTCTCACTCAACCGAAGACTCACAACTTGCTGTCCTGTTTTCTACTTACTTGCAGCAGCATGGCTGCTTAGTTTCTCCTTCCCTATGTTTAATTTAATGATCATCACCTCCTTACACTTATAGCTAGCTTTCTTTCTTTCCTTATTATTTTACATGCTTACTGCTGGGCAGCTTTATGTAATACTTAGACCTTATTTAGTTTTCCTATATGCACTTGTACTGCCCAAACACATATATATATAATAGGACTTCCACTCAAGTGTTTCTAATTATTGGCTTTCCTTCCTTTCTTTACTATATATATATATATGCATGCATGTTCATCCACTTGAGTGTTTCTATCTTTCATTCCCAATCTATTTTACAGATTCATAGTATACATTCATGTACCATGTACCATACGTGTGGTTCCTTTATTGCTTGTAACAATTTATTTTAGCAACCTAATTATATATATATATATGAGCAAGCGTAGGTTATATATATACATATATACCTAAATAAAAATTTATACTACATAATTATAGTGTATGCAACCTATGCATATCATTTAAATTGTCAAGACACATACATATAACACATCCCTACAACTAAATGGTTGTAAGCATTCCATGTATCATTTATAAGTTCTCTAAAATTCAAACATAGACCTATACTTATATATCTCAAAGTATAAACTTATACTTTAATATTAATATTTATTAAGGTATAATTCAAGAATTCTTTAATTATTTGTTATCTTAAACTAAAACTCTTCTTCAATTATAGAAACTCTCATTAATTAACTACAACGATTAATATATATATATATATATATATATAATAATCGCGTTCGAATATCGTTTACTTCGATAATTAAAGACGGGGTATTACAGTATATATTATATAAGATATAAGGGTAAAAGAGTAACATTACCATGATAACTACCTTTGGCTCATGGTACAATATGTTAGAATCCTCTCCAATCGTTCAGAGCCACGTCAATGGTGATCCCTAACGTTTGGTTAGGAAGTGTCCGCGTGGCGGGTAGCTATCTTGACACATGTCAGAAAGATCCTGCCATATGTCAGGTTGTTAGGTCACGCATCCTGCATTGTTGTAGACCTACACATACCATATGGGTCTGCAAGAGGGGCTCTTATAATCTAGCCCCATAACCAAACAAAGCTCATGGACAAGTTATTAAGCTCTTCCGCGCAGAGCTTAGAAGGCCCTATTCTGTAAGACCCTTTTACTCTTATCAGACCCTTATTATTCAAAGCCTAATAGCCTTGGTTTTTAGAGTTGTTCATCAGACCAGAGCCCTGCGGGCTCAGAACCCTCAAGCAACACCAATGATATTTACCAAATATATATATATATATATATATATATAGGATATAGATCATATACAAAAGAATTTTAAAGTAGGAAATAGGAAATAATCATATCCATTGATTTGGATGATCGGACGCATATGATTCAATTTTAAAATTATAAAAAGACGATGCATTCCATCGCTTTGAACGATGCATGAAGGATATTTTAGTAATTTCAAAAATGGCTTCACATGATATTGGCGAAGAATTGGACGAGAGCAACAACTGCCATTTGCGAGAACTTGATGACGTCGCCTTCTGCGAGTAGGAGGGGAGAATTAGGGATTTAGCAGTGGAGGCGTACGAAATCCGAAGTAGAACGAAGAGAGTAAGCAATCTCGGAGGGAGGGACGGGGCGACCACGGCTGAGCAAGAGGCCGAGCACATGCCAGACGGCAGATGAGTAATGCGACGGAGACTCCATGAGTAGTTCAGATGCAGATGTTGGTTTGAGATTAATAGAATTATTAGGAGAGAGTTTAGAGAAAGAAGAGAGGCGGAAATAAGGGATTTGGGGCCAAATTGAAATGGAAATAACACGCATTGTTGCATTGATAATTATCTATGCCGTTGTGCGTTTTGGTGAGACCATTCTCCGATGGTAGCGGCTTGGGGAAATCTGATTTGGGAGCAGGGGCAGTAGATCCATTAGTGGATGAGTAATGCATAATTATAGCCTGGTTCAATGCATATTGCTCAATTTCATAATGCAACAATGATAATATGCCAACAATGAAACAAAATAATTATCAATGCAACAATGTAACTGAATTAATGCAAAACTATATATTGGTTCAATGCAAATTGTTCATTTTCGTAATGCAACAATGATAATATACCAACAATGCAACAAACATAACTATCAATGCAACAATGTAACTGAAATAATGCACAACTATATACTGGTTCAATGCACATTGTCCAATTTCGTAATGCAACAATGTAACTGAATCTCCTCTAATTGATGAATATGTGTTAAATTCGTAAATACATGTTAAATTCGTAGTAAATTCACGTATCTCATAAATATGGTAACTGAATCTCCTCTAATTGAGGAAAACCGACCGTTATGGTATAATTTCCTTAAAAACCTCACGTAATGTACTATTATGAAAACAAATTCATTTTTAAAATTACTAAAATATCCTTCGTGCATTGTTCAAAGCGATGGAATGCACCGCCTTTTTAAGTAGATCAGATTTAATCATATCCGTCCGATCATCCAAATCAATGGTTGAGATCATTTCCTATTTCCTACTTTAATTTCACTTTATACTTGAACCACTCCCTATATATATATATATATATGAACACAACTTGTATTATAAGGTCCGTAGATATTTGTCCATATCAGGATCAACTATGACAAGTGTAGTAGCAAATTAAATACTAATGCTAAATATCTAATTAATCTTTGATTGTAATTCTTCAAACTCCCAAACGCCTAATTTTCCCAACCCAACACTACTTACATGAAATTCGGGATCAATAAAGTCCATGTAATTAATCATTTATATTGCTCAAATCTATATATTTAAATATTGTTAGAGTTCTTTCTACTTTAAGGTTTTTATTTTAATGTCAAGAGTAAAATGTGGACACCCCTATGCTAGAATACTTTTTATGATACATTTTAATTAAATTGATCTATAAAGTTAGATAAATTGGAGCAACTAAATCGTTTCCTCTAGCGATCATCTAACATTGTGTTCACAAAATTGTTTTGTCATTTTAGTGTGTCTTGGAAATTATTATTTGATTTATTTTTTGTAAGCTTCACTCAATATAATAATAAATTATGTGAGATCTAAACTACACTCGACATATAATATACCTTAAGTTAAACTATTTTTTTAAGAATGCGTTACAGATCAAAATGAGTCACAAATTCATTTTTTTAAGTTATATTACCTCATGAAAGCAAATTAATTAAACCTAAACAATCTAACACCAAAGTTGATTGGGTTGTTGCATCCATGACATCGAAAAATCAAAGTAAAACGTATAAATAAAATTAGGAGAAGAAAACTTAAAAAGATGAATGCGATCAATAAGGAAAAATATAAATAAACTAATTCTAGGGTTTTTGGGAGACAAAAATGAATGATCTAATAAAATCTCCAAAATGCAACAAGAAATACTAATCAACAAAAAAGCATTAAAATTCTAATCATATACACTAAGAGAAAAAATTAAAACAAATAACATCAATTAAACGAGAAAAAAGTTACCCAAAACAATGGAAATAAGGAAAATTAAGAAGTGTTAGTTTCTCAATCTTAATTATTGATCAACAAAGTAGAATTCAAGTAAAACAATTGTCTGTAGAAAAATCCCCCAAAAGGAAAAAAATCTCCAAAGAGAAGGAAGAAAAACAAAGAGGAATTCAAAAAGAAAGATTATATCTCATGGAGTTCAATTCTCATTCTCAATCTATGACCATTATGAACTTGAACCCTCCTCCGTAACTCCCGGAATATCTTCGTAGTAAATCTCTTCCATTCCTCATTTCAAAGGGAACCTCAAAGTGGCTCTATTTCATTATACTCCATCTATATTCCAATTCCATTCATTTAATTCCTCATTGGGGTTTACATAACATATGTCATTTCTAGCCTATCTCTTTTTATATATGCAACATTTATAAATCATATAATAATCACCTAAGGACTAGTTTAAAAAGGGGTTGGGCAGCTCTGCGCCACCGGCGCTTGCAGCTGCAGCTCACCCGCCACTTAAGTGACAGTTGCCGTTTCGGCGGAGGTTGTTGTTCTAGTGATCTTATCCGCTCCGGTGATGAATTTCAACTTCTCCAAGACCTTTCTATATATGCCAAAAAGAGAATAATAGACATAAGTCATCATAATAAAAACCAAACTGAGAGAAAAGGAAGCAAAACTACCATGAAAGTGAGGCGAGCAGCACACAAAAATAGACCAAACAAGGGACATTTGATATCCACAAGTAGCTTTGTGGTAGAATTTAGTATCCATATTTAATTTGTGAGTACGGATATGGACAGTTATTATCTATAGCCGTGAAACTCATAAACCCGTAAAAATTATCTGTAAAATACATATGAAATTAATATCTAGAAAATACTCATGAAATATTTGCCTACCCACCTTATATCAACCACATTTTTAAATTTTTATATAAAATTATATCTAATTCTCTTGTAAAGTTATATATAATGTATCTTAAATATTAAAATTTTATGTTTTGTGGGTGATAGATACTTACGTGTGGCAGATTGATGGATATCTATAAGTTGTGACTGGTGGTGATAGAAAATAATATCAACGAAATTTTTATGAAGATAAAAAGAAATTCGCTACGGAAGACACTCTTAGAGGATGAGTTAAGTTCTGAAGTTTTCAGAACCGGAGAAGGATCTAAGGACCTTTCTGATCTGATTGGTATCCAGAAGAGGTGGTCTGAGTATCCCGCACCTCTGGAATTTAACTCGAGGGGTCTGTTAAGTATGATATTCACGTTTATAGTACTTCCCCGATATATGTTAATTTCGCGTCTGACATGTGTCAGAGTTGCAGAATTATGCGGCGATGGTCTATAACAATCCAAGGTCACCTATTCCCGATCTATGATTTGAATATTGTGTGAGCATTAAAATATCAAATCTTTAAGAGAACAAGATCTAAAATTAGAGCGTGGAATACTCTTAATTTTCGAAAATTTAGAGATATTTATCTCTAAGTCGCCGAAAATCGAGAAGTGGGATTTTTGGCCAACACATGTACTCTATTTGTAAATATTTTGGGCTAGGTTAGGGTTTCTAAGGTGAATGGATAAGATCTCAAATAATAGAATTAATTCCCACTTTTATCTCTCTACAATTCCGTCTATTATTCAAATTTGAATTTTGAATAATTCGAAATTAATTTGACTTAGTCAAATCAATAACTTAATTAAATTAATTTCCAAGTCATTTTGACCCAATTAAATTTAATTAATTATTTGGTCAAACTTAGACTTAAATTAATATATTAAGTTAATTTAACTTCAAATTAATTGCTCTATGGAAATGTAATATGTAATTCCATTATAAATATTTATCGACTCCACTATAGGATAAATATTGAACTAATCTTAACTCATTCAAATTACGAATATAACCCTTTTATCATTAATTATTTTTCGCATTTAAAATTTATTAAATCTATTAATTAATTGATTTCGTTGACAACTCATAATTAATTAATATATTTATTCGCGAGTGATCCGGTTCAAACCTTAATTTTTACATACGGAATAAATTCTAACCGACTGGGTTTCTTATGCAATAAACCTTTCTGAATGCCTCACGCAGATTTAATCAACTCGTGTTATCGAGACGCGATTCTATGCGACTGACAATCGAGTACTTCTAGCTAAGCTAATCACTAGTGCCCAAGACATCACTATCTAGGGTTACGAAAAAACCGTAAGCGAGATAAATCAAAGCAGTGTCTAATGAGCCACATATACTAATGTCATCGTCATAGATTAAGAAATAACTAATTTATGAGACCTCGTTCTAAGCAACAACACGTAGAACTTATCTCACTGTGAAACCTCTCAATATGTATATGCAAAACATGTGTATCAGCTTATATATACTAATATCATTCTGCGGGCTAAGGTTAGCTCTAGCATTAAATGATACCGCAACCTTTACTGACTAGACTGTGAGCTTTATACTACAAAGGATCTGACTGTGTTACCTTATGTGATCATCGATACACCACACAGTCTATAATTACAGTAATGGACTTGTTTGCAATTCAATATATAAAGATAATAAATAACAAACCAATTACATAAACATTTATTCTCACTAAAATGAAACTAAAACAAGTCTGATACATCGTCTAAGTATAAAGCATGATTTGAGGTATACAAACCCTAACACTATGTACACATGTTCTCTTATCTAACTACTCTACTCACTACTAATTTATAATCAATCAAAAAACAATGAAGTTAAGTCTCCACCACAATTTGCATAACTAACGTTTTGAACTAATTTCAGATTAATCATTAAACTATGGAATTATCGATCATGGTTTGACTTCCAACTAGGGTGACTCCATCATTAGAGTTGTTAATTAGAGTGATCTTGCTCTGCGAGCACAGCAGAACCAACATGATGTCCTTAATTTTTGGGGAAGTCCCTCTTTCAGTAACTTGACTCCTTGGAGTAGTTGTATTGGCCACCTAATTTCGGACTCTTCAAATCTACACCGGACTTCTTGAAAGCCTTCTTCTTCTTCGCTTTAGGTCACCTTCTATTGTCACTAGCAATAATCCCAGGGGCCTGACTAGTATGGATGTCCATGCCAGTGATCTTGTGACGCAGCTCCTTTATGTGAAGAGCTAACCTCACATCTTCTAGGCTCACGATGCCATTTCGTCTAATGAAAGACTGGACAAAGTTCTCGTACGTCAACGACAGAGAAACTAACATAATCAGCGCCACATCCTCATACCCGATATTAACATCAATATTTCGCAATTCAAGAAGAATTGTGTTTAATTGATCCAAATGTTCCTGAAGAAGATGCCCCTCGTCCATACGGAGAGTAAACATGCATTGCTTAAAAAGTAACTTGTTGGTCAATGATTTCATTGGTAGAGCAACTCTAGTCTCTCAACAATAACCCCGCAACAATCTCCTCGTCTGCCACCTCGATAATGATTTCATCTTCAAGACACAAAATAATTTATGAATATGCCTTCTTATCAAGAATGACCATCTTAATAATCGTGGGCTTGCTCACATATTTCTTCAACGGTTCCCACAACCTATGTTGCTTTAATAGAGCCCCCATCTTGATATACCATAAACTGAAAGTATTTCTTTCACTGAATTTATCGATCTTCATGTTTGTTCTTGTCATATTCTCCAACAGCATTGCTGAAGCGATGAACACTCTGATACCAATATGTTATAACTGAGTATTCAGGTGTGAAGAAACGAACACAACAAAAAACAATAAATAACACACAAGCACACACGAGATTTATAGTGATTCGTTGACGGTGTGTCGACTAAGTCCACTCGTGAAGAAGAAATATTTATTCATTGAGAACAATAGAAATTAAAGAGAAAACAACTATGGTTTTTTCACACACTATCTTACGCCGCTGATTTACAGATGTATGTTGTGTTGTGTTTGACTACTGCACACGACTACAATATTTATAAACATAAATATAACCTTAGTACAAAATTCACTGTTTTAGGCCCAAACACGCGAGGTCCAAAATCTAGAAGTAAGACAACTAGAAAATGTCTAAGTTTTGAAGTAAGTGGTAAACTTTAGTAGGAAAGGTCAGTCACATAATCTGCTTGCACCAGATCAGTTCATCGATCTACTTCACGGACTTGCCTGATTGATCTTGAAGTCATTGATGTATCTCCCACAATTTGGCATGCCGTGCTCACACGGCTTGCCCCAGCTGGACATCACTCTATCTAAATTAAGGTGTGTAGGAGCCGATTGATGAGATAGCATGTCTAAGAGCAAGTCACCAAAGTTTCCAAACTGATGTGCATGAACCAATTATCTACCTGTACAGACCATGTCACTATCTGTCTAGGCCATGTCTCTATCATCAATATGACCATTAACCTGCTTCTTTTTTACCTCCTAATATTCAGCGTACTAAAAGATGCTAGAGATTACGCCATTAGGAATAGAAGGTGTGAATTGCTCCAACACATCCTACATCTCGCTAGCTTTTAACTCTAATAAAAATCACCCACTTATCGACTAGATTACTAGTCTTTAATAAATATAAATACGCAACACTACACTAGCACTTATAATTCACCCTCAATTTCATTTGGCTTATCATTTTCTCTTTTTCTCTCACTTTCCTTAATACATAATAACTCACTCTTCCTCTCTCTCTCTCTCGCACCGGCCATGGATCATGATTTCTTCCTTTCTTCTTCTTCTTCCACCTCCTCCTCCTCCACTATCACTTCATTGGCGGCAGAGGCTAGAGAGGCGCCGCCTCTTCTGCAGAAGAAGCTCCACCAAATCCTCCAAACGCAGGCGGAGTGGTGGGCCTACGCCATTCTATGGCAGACGGCCAAGGACGATGCTGGGCGGCTCATCCTCAGCTGGGGCGACGGCCATTTCCAAGGCACCAAGCAGACGCTTAATTCGGCTGTGTCAGTGGTGCAGCCGGAGAGGAAGAAGGTGATGAGAGAAATCCAAGCCCTCATCGGTGGCGACGAGGAGTCCTCCGCCGCCGCCATGGACGTGGGCGGAGACGTGAGCGACGCCGAGTGGTTCTACGTGATGTCTTTGGCGCAGACGATATCCCTTGGAGAGGGCGTTGTCGGAAAGGCCTTCAACTCCGGATCCCTCGTGTGGCTCAGCGGCGGCAACCAGCTTCGCTTCTACAACTGCCACCGCGCCAAAGAGGCCCAGATCCACGGGATGCAGACCATGGTGTGCATCCCCACCTGCGACGGCGTCCTCGAGCTCGGATCTGACGTCATCATAACCGAGAACTGGAGCTTAGTCCACCAGGTCAAGTCTCTCTTCGAGCCTGCAGCTGCCACTCCTGCAGCAACTCTGAGGAAGAAGAGACCATCCACCGACACGAGCATCTTCTCATACCTTGACACTGACTCCGACTGCCAGTTCATGCTGCTAGAGGAGGAGGAGGAGGAGGAGGATACAAAAAGGCCGCCCCCTAAGAAGAGGGGGAGGAAGCCCAACACAGGACGGGACAACCCTCTTAACCATGTGGAGGCGGAGAGGCAGAGGCGCGAGAAGCTCAACCACCGCTTCTATGCCCTCCGCTCCGTCGTTCCCAACGTCTCCAGGATGGACAAGGCCTCCCTTCTATCCGACGCCGTCTCCTACATCAACGACCTCAAGATCAAGCTGGAGGAACTCCGAACTCAGATGCAGATGCAGAAAACGGCGGTTGTGAAGACAGAGAGCGGGGACAACCAGAGCAGCAGTACGACGACGGGAACAGTGGCGTTGGCGTCGGTGGAGGTGGAGGTGAAGATAGTGGGGAATGAGTGCATGATCAGAGTGCAGTCCGACAAGGGGAATCACCCAGCTGCGAGGCTAATGAACGCCATCATGGAGCTGGAGCTGCCATTGCAACACGCCAGCATTTCCTCCGTCAACCACTTGATGCTTCAAGACCTCGTTGTTAGGCTGCCTGAGCCCTTTAGATGCCACGACACTTTGAAAAACGCTCTTCTTAGGAGATTAATTCATTACTAGTACTACTACTACTACTATATATCACTAACACTGCTTTTTTACACCATTATATATGTTCTATCTATGTGTGTGTGTATATATATGAATTCAATAACTTAATTATTAGTCATCAATCTTTCTTACTACCAATTTCTTCAATTATATATATGTGTGTGTGTGTGTGTCTGCACTGCCCCCATCCCAAATGGGAACAAGGGATCTCAGGCCCAATGATTATTCCAATCTGCACTTTAGTTTATTTTCTTTATTTTTACATAGCATACATCTCAACAGAGTTGCTGAATTTACACGATATGATATTCGTTCATTCATCCATTCATAGTAATATTGCATATGTTGGAGATGCAATGCAAGTGTAAGCGCTGTCCTTAAAACATCAATGTCGTTTTATTTTAAGTTGAAATGTGTGCGGTTGAAATGATCTGACCAGGAGATGTAGTGGTGTATGATGTGGGCATGTAATGTAATAACTAGGACCACCTCAACACTCTTCTCTCACTCATACATGCATTATTTCACTCCTTTATATATCAAAATATTAATTAATATATTTAATACTAGACTGATGTTAAATTTATAGCAGCATCTGCATGGTATGTAACGTTGAATTTTACAGGGTTCCAACATGTTTGTTTGTTTCGGGAAATATTTCTATTGTCTTCCTTACTTTGGTAATGTCACCTCTCCCCTTATATCTATTTATATCTTCTCATTCTTCACCTGCCTCTATTTTGTGAATCAATTCTCAATTCCAATTTTTTCTACCTCATCTTTTTATATCATGATTCGTGTACAAAACTATATGCAAGAGCATAACCGCAACTTATTAAGGTAGGGGATGTGTTTCTTGTTTTCAATGTTAACAATTAAAAAACTAATTTCCATATTATTGGGTTTGGTGATGAAGTCTTCTACATAATAACTAGCACAAAATATCAATAATGTAACAATTTTATAAGAACAAAACAGTAAATAAAAGAATTGGTTTGGTTAGTTAGAACTGCAACACTAACTATATATTAGTGACAAAATACTCACAGTTGTTGATGAGGAGATCAAGTCTCCGGTGTTTGTGTCCTACACTTCCTATAATTAAATTTTAATTTCAATTTTATGTGTTTTAATTTAATTTTATACATAATATTAAAGTTCTATCTGCTAAAACTGTGTATATAATTATTTTTAAATATTTATTGTAACTTTTAATTGATTTTATGGTTAAAAATTCAAAATTAAGTGTATAATTTTAATACAAAAATTAATTTTTAAATAATTGTTAATTATGATTCGTTATATTATCACAATTTTTTATTTTTAAAATATATTTAATTTCTTAAAATAATAAATCTAATTTATGGACATAAAATGATAGAGTGAGTGTATTTTGTATAGCTTTCTCAACAATTAATTGAGTTATTAATTAACCTCAACCAATAATGACTCATTCAAAGGAAACACCAACACTTAATTTGATGTTTTCCTAAGACTGGAAGTTCGGATCGGTTATTTCGGTTAATTACTAACCGAACTGGTAATCGATAACCGTAATTTTCAGATAGCGGATCGATTATCATATAGCATTTTTGATAATTTTTAGTTATCAGATATATCCGATAACCCATTGGATATAATCGAAAAACCGAAATAAATGAAATTTAAATTTAAAATTTATATATTTTATATTTTTAATAATTCTTTAATATTTATTTGTATATACATATTTTTTTATTTCTATTAATTATTCTATATTTATTACAAAATTGAAAAAAAAATATAAAAATATAGTTGATATAAAAATTTATTTAATTTAAAATTAAAATTAAAATTTTCTTAATAAAAAAATATATTATTTCGGTATTTCGATAACCGATTCAACTAACTGAACAGTTAGCAGATAACCGAAATTCGTAATTCGGAGTGGTTTCGGATAATAATTTTTGGATAAATCTGTTTCGATTAACCGTAAATTTCTGTTCGATTATCCACACCGAACTTCCAGCACTATGTTTTTCAATAAAATAACAAGATAATAAAGTTATTTTATATTAACACACTTCATTTCTTTTGGTGAGACATAGATTAAGCGTTTAGGATGAAACATTATAACTGAATCTGCCTAGAGTCTGTTAGAGGTGCACTTGCCTTCCAAAAAGTCAAAACACAAATATAAAACGTTGAATAAATGTGTATATAATTATTTGAATGGCTTGAATATGTGATGAGAAGAGGGTTTGCAAAATTGCAATTGGTTGGGGAAAAAGTAATGTGAATGTTAGTGCAATTATATGCACACACTTGAATGATTTTTTTCATATGGAACACGTGACGAGATAGAATCATAGATCTGTACACATATTTAAAATGATTATTATACGTAAAATATATATAATTGGTGAGTGGGCCAGGAAAAGAAGAGTCATAAATAAATTACTTTGATGAAGTGATAGAAAATGATTTTTATCCATATGGCCTATGCTCATTGCTGCATAACACAAAGAAAAGAAGATGACAATACTACTCATTTTATTCAGATTATGGCTAACTTACTTCCTTTTACTAAATTTAACACAATTTTTTTAGAACATTTCACTAAAAATAACACATTTAAAAAATAGTAAAATTTATCTCGGAATCCTACACCTTTATCACTTTTACACTACTTTATACATTCTCCTTAATAACTGTGCCCAAAAATTTTGTATCATCCTTATTAGAATGGAAGGAGTACACATTTAGCTTTTAAAACGATGGTTAAGAGTAAATTATTATTTAAATTTATAATTTTTATGTCTTTATTATATATAAATTATAATTTCACAATATATTCTGAATGAAAATAAATGATGAAATAATAATTTTAATAAAAATGAGAATTTTAAAAAATAATTATAATCTTAACCCTTATTTTAGTTTTAGAGGGACAAATTAATCCCCGGAACACGAAAACAACCTTATTATAAGTATGCATAAACAATTTTAAACAATTACCAGGCGTGTAAATGATGCTCTTATTCAGACTATATTTAATTCATTTGAATCCACATTAATTACCCCATCCTCAGGCCACGACCCATATTTCTCAATGTGAAAATTGCAAATCACTGTTACCTAAAAGTAATAAATATTCCCATTGTCAACCCTTATTAGTTAATTTTAATTGTTTTTCACATATGTTTGAAAATATATTTATTATATTTTAAAAAATATAATTTATATTCAATAATTTTATCTTACCTTTATTTATAAATCTAAACTTCTTTTTTATAAACATTATATTTATTTTAGCAATTTTTTTTTAATATTGTTCACATCAAGAAATTCAATTATAATTTAGGACGTAGGGAAAAGGAAAGATGAATTAGTGTTGTGGAACAAATGAAATATCTATTTATTTTTTATAAATTTAAATAGCATTGATTCTAATAAGTGAATGAATAATAATAATTATTTATTTTCAAAAATATATATCATATTTAGAGTTGGCCACAATTATGATTTACTATTATAATCGTTTTCAATAAGTGGCTACAACATTTCACACTTCGGAATTTGAAGCATTTAAGAAACCCGATTCCTCATCGTCTATTCAAGTTTCAAAATCAAAGATTTTGATTTTGGACTGTCTGTTCGTTTGCAACCTCTTTGAAAAAAAAATATTTTTATATAAATTTACAATTTCAAATGTTATTTTAGAAAATATAAACAATAACTTGAAATAATATAAAAAAACACGTTGAAGTATATGTAGAACAGAACAAAATATATATATATATATATACAGAGAGAGAGAGGGGGTATGTTCAGATAAAAAAGGGACAAATAGTAAAAAAAAAAATAGAAATTGATCTGGTATGTCTATTACAATAGATCTAATAACTGAGATTAAATTCTTAATTTTCAAAAAATAGGCATTTTGGTGTGTTACATTGTGAAAACACTCAACACGGGTAAATTCGTCCATGTCATAGCTGATGGTTTCTGAGGTAATAATTACGGAACTATAATAGGAAAGAGAAACACTTCCCTCAATTACCGTTTGCTTATTGTTGCATTGTATAGTTATATAATTCACATTAGATATATATGTAGTAATGCATAGTATAGTTACATAATTTGCATTAGACATATATATATATATATATATATTGTACTAACATTTAATTTTTGGTAGCTGAAGAAATTTATGGGATAATGTAATCTTCAAAAAATCTCCTAATTTCGAATTTCATGTATTTTAATTGGGAAACGCAACCGAAAATCACTCCACCGCATGCAATATCGATTTACGCCATTTTGATTCACAATCAAACGTCTGATGCATTACATGTATATGTTAATGCAATTTACATATATGTGTGATGCAACATAATATTATTAAACGGTACAAAGATTAAATAACAATGCATTTACATGTATATGACAATTCAATCTATATGTATATGTGGTGCAGCGTAAAGAGTACAACAACAGTCAATTACTTGAAACGACTTATTATTTATTCTCTCTTTAAAGCAAGAAGGTAATTTCTTCTCTACCCCAACCCAACTTGCTCTGGCCCCGGGTCCTTCCTTTCTATTCCTCGGCTAAATTCGACTTGATGCTTAGTCAAGAGCGCGCTGGATCACCTCTTATCTTTCTATTTATAAGCCACAACTGACTTCGACGCATAGCTCCCAACCAAGAGAGTGCTTACATCCAGTATGTCCCCATAGGTGAAGGGTAGGGTCAGGGACTCAATAATGGTAGGCTAAAGTTCGATGCAGAGCTTTTTGGTTGTTAAGTTATAGCAACTCAGTCGCGGGAGTCTCCCTTGTCCAGTAGCCATTCTGAGTGGCGCCTACTTCTTTCGATGCTCATAGGGTTTGAACCTACAACACTTTACAATAATATTTTGCAATGTATAAATAATACAAAAATTTAAGTATTTAAGTGAAAATATATATTTTGCACTAAGCACGATTTCAAAGAATCATATTCCTTCTCGAGCACTTTGGTCTTAGATCGGGCTCACCAGTTTTTGGATCCAGATCGCGACTTCTCCACCTCGAAGCTTTTATACAGAAACCAGACATGCTCCAAAGTCAGCCGTCGATACTTCTCCGTAGAGCAGTGTTCGAGCTCATCATCGCAATCATCCTCTTCTTTCTAACTGTTCCAATTGTTGCGTTCCGTACGCTTCCTTCTATCTCCATGCACTTGTTCGGAGTTCATCATTGATGCAGCGCCTGTAGCAAAGAGGATCTAAGTTTATAATTATCCAGAAATCTGAACTCGTAACAGTGGTTGGAGTTGAAAAATTATGAAATTAATTTGAACAAAATGTGAAATTAAGCAGAAGAGAAAAATCGTAACAATGGTGAAACCTGTGCAGCTCTTCATCATTATTTTGTGTGTGGCGATGACGTCGAAGATGGAGAACTTTTTGGGGCTAATTGACTGGGTGGAGACGCGGCGACCGAAGGCGGTGGTGGTGAAGCATAAACGAGGATGATGAGGGAGAGATATCTAGGTTTTTACACTATCTTTTCTCTCTCACCCCTTAAAACAATATTCTTTATTATCATTCCTAAAAAAACAACGGTTTTCATAACTATCAAATAAATGATTTTTCTCTATCCTATAAAAATTACATATTTAACCTTCGACTTGTATTTGTGAAATATTTTATTAATTTAAAAATACAATATATGCGGTTTAAAGGAAACCACACGATCTAAAATATGGACGGTCCGGATTACTTCCTATTTTAAATTAAAAGGTCACTTTATATGAAATATATATATATAATATACATATATATTTGTGGGGGGAACTAATTACATGAGAATGATAGTTATAATGAGAAATAGAAATATATTTGACCCTTTATTTATGTGGATCAATGACTATGACTATCATAGTAACTATTTCTATTAAGTAACTCTAATATTTACATTAAAGTTATAATAGTAATTGTGTTTATTTTGTTAACTGCATGGTTCCTAATTTTATGGGATCCTACAATTTCCCTTGATTATGGTATCTTATATATTTTTATTATGAAAATTACCGTGCAATGTTATTCGTCAATTATTTTCAGATTAGTATGATTAATTATTATCCCGAAATATTTTATAATTATCATATAAAAGTTTTTCAATTATAGAGATTGTAATGCATTACGTGAACAAATACATTGCATTGTCTTTTATTTTACGATGCATCATATGGACAAGTTTTGGACAAGTTTAATGAACTACATGCGTTTAAAACATTCGATAATGTATATTTTGATGTATTATACACACAAACTTATTGCATTCCATCTCATGATATTGATGTGCATAACAACACATTTATAATGCACTAAAACAAATCTTGATGCTTACAAAGTCATTCGTTCAGTCCGATCTCGCCAAAACAGCAGGCCGACATGATTCACCATATGCATCAACAAATATTATCAAATATATCAACTAAGATGGACGACCAACATGGTAGTCACTTAATACGAGATATGGAAGTCTGGCCATGATAGTGGCGTGCAATGTGATGATGATAGGAAGCGTCTAGCCCCGATTTTCCACAACTTTATGTCAAACGAGATAGTCAATTTAAATTAATATTTTTTTCCTTAATTGATGGTATATATATTTATTGTAATAAAAATTAGTACAATGTAGTCTTATTTGTGAGTTATTCTCATGATAATCTAGAGTATTATTCCCAGTCTTTTATTATTCATGTATAAAAAAATTTCAATTACACACGTCGTGATGCATTACGTCAATAAATACAATGTATTGTATTTTATTTTACTATGCATCATATGAAAAAAATTTAATGCGCTATACCCATTTATAACACTTGATAATAAATATTACGATGTATTAAATGCACTAACACTGAGATGGAAGACATACATGGTAATCTATTACTGAGAAATATTGAATTCTATAGTGATGGCAATGATGCGCGATAGACATGGTTAGTTTGTTCATGTTGATGGTGAGTACCGTATGCACTTGAAAACCTTGTTTTAGTTCAAGTGTTCTTTAATCACTAGATTAAATAAGATTATGACAATTAATATGTAGTTGAATGAGATGCGTTAAATAAACTGAACAAATGAATTAAAGAACACACAAAGTTTTACGCGATTCGGAAAATCTCATACGTCCACGATCAATGTAACGATTGATAATTCATTAACTTGGATTCTCTCTTATTTAGACTGACGGAGAACCGATCACAAAATATGTTAAGAACTAGGCTTATCTCGTGCACGTATTTATGGTTCATGACCCTTACAACTTACAGAAGTTTCTAAAATAAAAGGTTCTTCCACTCATAGCTTATGTGACTAAGCTGTGGGAGAAGAAGAACTAGAACTATGTTTACAATGATGTTTAGAGGTTTAGAAAAAGTTCTAGCGATTCCAAGTTTCAGGATCTAAAGTTATAAAGGCTTAAGAATGATGATTTCAGAGTATTTGAAATCTTCTTCAATAAATTTCATGAGAAATTCTGCATGTTTTGAGCGCTTCATTCGTCAATTGTGAAAAAAGATTTCTGCAGAGTTTTGGCATAGTGAATTTTTCGTAGAGAACTGCGGAATGAGTCATGGAGTATTTATAAGCACATTATTCAAATACTATTTCTTATGGTGCATTAAATGCAAAACTAGTTGTTGAAAAATTGTACTTCATTGATCGCACTATATATATAATACAAAAATAGAAGTAGTAAATATGCAATCGGGTGTCATATCCACAAAAACTTATAAACGAAAACACACGGATTAGTGAACACACATATTTAATTATTATTTAGGCAGAAATATTTTGGGTGATTCATAAATATATAAATAAGTAGAAATTGCGAAAGATGGTACACAATTAAGTAACAATAAAGAAATTACTTCAGGGCAATATATCGACACTAAATCAATTATTGAGATTGTCCGATTAAATCTAATTACTATTTTTAATTCAATTAATGTGAAGGTTCACCCATATAGTCATATATTCCTAATAAGGTAGTCTATGATCCTTGATTAATACCTATTTTATCACCCGTAAGTATCAAAAATTAAAATATTAACTCACAAAAGCATAATTAGAATATCCTCATAATGTTCATTTATCTCCGCTAGGTCTCAAGGCGATGTCTGTATTATGTTTCAAGAGATTGATTGTGAATTGAATCATGATAGGACATCGAAAACACAACTAATATTATATTGATAATGTATTAAAACTTGATAATTAAAACCAATAAATATAAACACTGAATAATATGAAGAATTCATAAATTGAATTATGTCTTAAAAAGCTCTAGAATCACAAAGAATTTAGCTACTCATAATAAAAATAATATTGAAATAAAATAAAACAAGCATAAATCCTTATTGTAGAATTATGATACTTGGTTGTTAATCTCCGATCTTGAATTCTATTTCAGAAGAGAAAATATAAAATGAACTAATCTTAGAAATGTATATGATATTTTAAGTATGATAATAAATGACTCCATAATGTTATGTATTTATCGATTTATGGAGTTCACATACTGATAGAGTCCAAATTCATCCATAAAATAAAGGATAAATGTTCAACCTAAAATGTACACTCTAAGTTTACCCATGTCGAATCTCAAGAAAGCTTATGAGAGCGATTCTAATTTTAAGTGTTATTAAAACAAGAGATTGAAATTTTAAACACTCTAATCAAATAATGCAGGAGATAAAACAGTAAAATAAATAAACAAGAATAATTAAAAGGTGGAATTCAGGATTTAAGGGTCTAGAGTCCAGAAGATCTATTAATCAATTATAACATGCTCTATATTCATGAAATTACTCATTCATCAAGGTTTTCTTAGAAGTTAGTCTAGTTAATAACTTACGTATTGATAATTAGATAGCAATCAAGACTCGCGTATTAGATCACCCAAATAAGTATTCCTCAATATATGAACAAAGATTCGCAGTCAATAAATGATTTTCTATAGTTGCTTAATTACTTATCTTGTGTATTCGATAATTAAGCCGTAATTGTAACTTTCGTATTTGAATTACACAATAGAAAAATCACAAATAAACAACAAATTAAAATTCTTACATTTCTGATTTAGAATTGTTGTTTGATTAAACCATAAATCTATATTGTAATTATCTCTTAATCTCAACCAATAAACGATAAATTAAAACGGTGGTTAGTCGTCTCAATTAATGAAAGCAAGTTGAACCAATAAACATGAATCAAAGAGCAATCAATAAATAATTTAAGAATCATAAACCCTAGGTAGAAAATGACAACTCAATTCATTCAATAATCAGAGGTAAGAGACACTTACTACAAAAAATCTTGAATTGAGCATCAAACTCGTCCTCAATCCTTCGTCCCGAAGCGAAATTACAGAGAATAAAGCTAGTAAAAGTCTTCTAGGGTTTCTAAGATGAAAAGGGAAGGAAAAGAATCAAAATAACACGTCAAAATGCGTATTTAAATAGCCAAATACGTGCTCTAAAATGGCGCCCAACAACCGGGCATACTGCCTCGCCAGTGGTGTAGTCCCAGCAACCGCTGGGGCGTGCATGATTTTAGCATGCGGAGTGTTTTTGATAGTTGAGTTCATATATGCATGCTTGTCCATTGCAATCCTTAGCTCGAGATGATTAGTGATTGATTTTGACTACAACTTGTTTGATTATGAATTGATATGACTTGCCGTTGTGTTCTTTGAATGGGTATGAGCTTTACATTTGATCATTGCTGTCATGGGGCACTCTATTGTAATTGATTGATGTGATAACTTCGAGCATGATTGATTTGGTATAAAATTGCTTAAATTGCTAGACTTGTTTTTAAAATTGTATGTATTGTGAAGATCGAGTTGGGAGGCTTCTGCTCCTCTGGATACCATGAGCATGAGAAACCACACAAGAACACTTTAGATAACCTCTAAATGTTTTCATCTCGTGATTATTGGCCATATAACCCACTCTTTCTAAAGTTGGCTCGAATGGCCTTAATTGAATCGCTTGAGTTTTGGTTTGAAGGTGATAAGAACTCTACCCCTCTTACTCTTGGAAATCGAAAGAAATTATGTTGTAGGAATGTGTATGGAAAACTACACTGGGATACTAGGTTCATACGAAGATCACACCTAGTGATTATCATTCTATCTATCACTATTTTAGTGCGATTTGAGAATTGAATGGATTAAAGAAGTTAAAGTCTAGCTTTTGAGTTATTGAAAACCATATCTTCATATGTCTTTGAGTTTGATCGGATTGAAGTTGCATTTACGAGGGAAACACGTGGTAGTGATTAGTGCATAATCTTATGATCCCTTTTGAAGCATCAATGATGAATATGATTGTTGTTGCATAGTTGAACTCGTTTGTTGTTTTGAAATCTCCGTATCATTTTGAGCCTAGACTTGTTTGAGGATAAGCAATGCATTGTGTGTGTGGGGGGGGGTTGTTTTACCCATTTTCGGTCTCGTTTCTCGAGCATATTGAGTCGATATTATCGTGTGTTTGTTGTTCTATTTGATCATTTGGTTGCCTTATTTTCATATCCCAGGTAAAGATCGGCAAACGGAGTTAACAAGGCTCGAGAAGAGAAATGAGGGTGAAAAGCACAAAAAAGAGGAGAAATTGCATTGGTTCGGCAGAGAACAAGCCTAGCGGCCGTTGGCTTGAAGGAAGAAGTCCAAGACGGAACATGGGGCTAATGACCGTTGGCCCTTGAAGCCAAAACCAAGACAGAACGTGGGGCTAGCGACTGCTGGCCTCTAGCAGCCGCTAGTTCCCACAAGGACTTCTCAAGACAGATCATGGGGGTAGCAAGCCCTACCCCCTAGTGATCGCTGGCTAGACGGACTTCCTTCCCTATATATAGTGCACGCGTGATTTAATTGTGTATCTATCATTCTAGGGTTTAGACCAAGAGAGAAAACACAATAGTTTAGTATTTCTCAATTCCGTTCGTTGTTCTTTAAATTCTCGTTGTGGATTCGATCCTGATTCAACCCGGAGACTACTTTTAGTGCATTATTTTCAGTTTAATTCGTAAGTTCTTATTGCATTCTTATTTATTTATTGTTTTTCCTTTCTTGTGGCTTCTTTTTTAATTAAATTTGAATTGTTGATTCTTATTCCATCATCTATGTTAATTAATCAAATCGAAGCATGTGAAGATTTAGTTCCTTTAATTTCCCATTCTTAGACTTAGGATTTAATTGCTTCCTTAATTCTCGCCTAGATAATTCATTTTTTCATTCTTTTAATTTCACTCACCTAGGTAATTAATTAATTTAGTTAATAATCATCCAAACCCCAATTCTTTTAATTGCTTTCTGTTCACCAATGTAATGAAGCCCTGTTTAGCCTTCCTTGAGAATACGACTTGGGTTTACATATTAATCTACAATGACCTCGTTCTCTTGCGAGACCCCATAGCTCTTAACTTTCATCAGTATTTACTTTTCCAATGTACTAGTAATCACTTGGATGGCAAAGTCATTCAATCTAGCGAGGTTTTTTCATCACTTGTATGAAGTAACTTATCATTTTTCACATGTCCGCTTCTAACGTCTTCTCAAGGAATTGTTGTTTCAATTGATCTAGATTCATATAATGCAATTGGTCCTAACGTGAGGACATAACACATCATGTAGTGGTGTGATTTGAGAAATATGACGAGCTTAGTTTTCTAGAAAGAGTAGTCCTCAATTTTATATAGGGGGAGAGAGATTCTTTCCATTCTACAAAGTAGACTCAGAGAAACAGAAAATGTATATACGAATATTTTTCAAAAATATGTTCAGAAAGACCATAAACACACTCATGTTACAAATAGATTGGCCTTTTGAACCACTGCTTTGATACCACTTGTTAGTCCAAAAAAGAGTAATTTGGTATATGGAGGGATACACCAGGTTCTAAAATATTAAAATTCTTTTGATAAAAGCTCATAGTTTTATCAATAGCCAATAGACTGATGGGGTCAGTTCAGAGTTTCCAAGTGCGGAAATATGGAGGACAATAACACTTTCTTTGAATGAAAAATCTTTGGGGAAATTATAATGAAGGTCATGCTCCTTAACAAGTGAGAAATTATAAATCTGACTAATCATTGGGGAAAACTTTGAGATATGAATCAAAACACTTGAAATCTCCCCAGCAAGATTTCTTCTAGGTTTCTTCCTATACCATGGACAACATAATAATCATCTCTAAAGGACCTATGCCCCCTCCTCTATTACCATTAAAACCACTCCTTCCTCTGAAATTATGGCTACCAAAATGTTCCCCTCTTTGAGTTAGATTGAGTCTAAAAGTAATTATGTGTGTATATGCACAACAAACGAGTCTACTTTGAGTTAGATTGAGATCCATCCATATTGAGAGGTGCAGTTTTACAAGACTTCATTCTATTTTTAAAACATAGTAACAAATGGTGTACATCTAAAATAAACAGAGAGTGTACATGTACAACAAACAAGTCTACTCTAGTGCTTATAACCACCATAATGGAATAATATTCAGATCCTAAGTCATTCAAAGTATGCATGATTTGAACCTCATTAAAATTTGTATATCAAATAGAGTTAAATAAATCACCAACATGGCTTGATCTTAGATAAATATTCTTTCATGCTTTGAGTATCTTTTTTGATAGTTTAACGTTAAAGCTTATATTACATTATCTTAGCTCTATATTAACTTGCAAAATTTATTTTAATGGAAATCCATATAGAAGCAGTGGTATTAAGACCACCAACCAAAATCATCACATTTTCATATGATGATTATTGAAGTCAAGCTGAAAATTATTGGTTTTATCTTCCCCAAATTGTTATATATGTTTATGATTCTGCAAAGTATACATCGTTTTTGTTAGAATAAATAATCTGGGAAGAGTAAAAATAATAAATTAATTTGCAGTAGCTATTTTATTCTTTTACAAAAGAGAAAAAAATAGAATAAAAACTGGAGAAGAGTCTGGAAGCCGAGTTGAGGAAAGATCTTCTTTCCGCAAGATAATATTACGCCCCGGTAGTGCTCTCGATAAGACGTAGATGTCTCCAAAGATAAAACGGCTTTCGTCTCGGAGGTGGTAGCACCGCGAACCAACGAGCTCCGGCGAACTAGAAAAGGTTGAGGACCAAACTTCTTCTAAAATGCTTGAAGAAAAGATGCAGTAAGATGAACTTGTGAAAGATGATGTCTCGTGTATGTTATCTATGAAATGCATGGAGACCACCTATATAAAAGTCAAATCCACTCAAGAGGAGTTATAGGAATTAATTGTAATTAAAATCCATTCATGACAATTAATTCACATTAAGCCACTGGACATTACGGGAGTTACACAAATTAGTGGTAATTAATTATAATTAATCCACCTAATTTGGACATACATTTGTCCACATTTACCACAGATCAATTACAAGATTGATCTCAACAGGTTGATCACAAGATCAACTCAAGGAGATTGATATCATAGCAAAACATGTCCTGGGACAGATTGTTGGGCAGGTCGTGGCGCAGGCCATGGCACAAGCTGTCTGGGACAGGCCATAGCACAGGCCAGGCCACCAGATCATGGGCCAGATCAAGACCAGATCACTGGGCCAGATCATCTGCTGATCTGCTGGGCCAGATCACCTGCTGGTCTGCTAGGCCAGATGATCTGCTGGACCAGATCACCTGCTGATCTGCTGGGCCAGATCACTTGCTGGTCTGCTGGGCCAGATGATCTGCTGGACCAGATCACCTCATGATCTGCTGGGCCAGACACTTGCTGGTCTACTGGGCCAGATGATCTGCTGGACCAGATCAGATCACCTCCTGGACCAGATCACTCCCTGGACCAGATTATGGCACAGATGGTCCGGGACAGACCGCCAGCAAAAATAAGCCCAAGTACAGCGGGCTGGCGCGTGCCAGCCCAGCCCAGCTGGTGTTTGACCGAACTTTTGTCGAACCATAAGGTTTCTTCTCTCCTTATATACATGAAGAATGTTGGTTTTCTAACCAATGTGAGACAAGAGTTTCTCTTCACCTTTAGTCCCAAACACATAACTCCATACTTTAAGTGACTAACTTTAAACCTTTATTTCTCACTCACCGGGAATCGGTTTAGAGAAAATAAATATACCACGATCATCTACTCGAAACGTAAATCGATCCTAGGTCATTTAATTTTCTTAAAATTAAATGCCACGTCACTTAAAACTTGATCAAACATTATTGAGCACTATAAATATATATAACATATATGTATTATATAAAGCGATTCCTACACTTTTTTCCTCTACGCACATAGTTGGTCATTGTGTAGTTACAATAAAAAAAAAAACTCTCCAAACCATAACCTCTAGTAGTAGATAAGACTTGTCTCAAAATGATATTATTTGAATCTTTCAAATTGATGGATGAATGAAAGTTTTGTAAATACATAACTAATATCTGGATCTTGTGGACAATTCACTCGTGAATGAAGTGAAAAGAAAGAACAAGAAAGGAACAACCTCATCTATTACCATGATTGATTTAAATAAAATAAAGAAAAAATCAAAGAACTTTAATGGGGAAATAATGTTTCATTGATATTATTAAAATTGTGAAAAAGGTCTACATCAACGGTCTATTATATATTTTCTCCAACTCTATATTCTAGCTAAAAAACAAGTCCATCCAATAAAAATGCTAGACATGTAGCAATCATGTACCCAGGTGTCTTTCTCTTCATTTGTATTCTCTTCACCTTGAAGTGAGTATGGTCCAGCAACTTCTTCATGTTGATGAGTTTCACGTGTATTGAAAATTCTAGACCTTGTATATGCTCCGCTAATTGTGAACTTAAAAATGATAAACTCTAATACTCAAATACCAAATCATTTATAAATTAAAATTAATTTCTAAGTTCCAAATAAATTTCATAATTGCTTCAATTAATTACTTCATTTTAATGAAAATAAAAACATAAACTAGTATTGATTATAAAATTCAGTTTTTGATATTTTTGACTTTTTATCGTATAAGATAAAATCAAAAAATTTAAATAATCAAATTAACCAAATTTAATATTTCAATTTTGTTCAATTTCGTTTTTTTTTCATTCAAACTATACCCTTATTAGGATTTGTAATATATCTAAATTTTAATTGTGAAACAAGGAAAATGACGAGACATATATATATGATGTAAATAGTACTAATATGTTACACCATTGATGCCATGGGGACAGCCCCCTTAGACTACTCACCCACTGTGGTGATTCTCAAATAGGGATACCCACAAATGACAAGAAGCTTAATTAATAAAAAATCAGTCACATAAATTGGATGACCCACGCAGACACCCACTTTACAAGGCATGGGATGTGATAACCTGCTAGAATTGTGCCAAGTTGCACTTTTTGTTGGTTACTTTAATTTGTATTTTAAATTAAATTAAATTATATTATATTATATTAAAGAATTACATTAAAATATTTTTTTTTAGTTTTCTTTATATATAGAACTCAATTTTACTATGTTTCCACACGTAACATAAAATTTTATGTTTTGTCTATAATGCATAATTACGTTATTTTTAATATGATTATATGTTAAAAAATATTTTATATAAATTTTATTATATTTTTTAAATAAAAAATTTATCCCTTTGTCCATGAAAAGTGTGTTGTAGAGAGTTGGCATAAATTTTTAAAAAAAGTTATAGAGCATGTTTTAGTTGAGAAAGGATGCCACAAAGTAAAACGTCATAAGTGATCTTTACAATAATGTTTTGTGAGATTATGTTTAAAAAATAAAAGACTACACTATTGAAGCACGACTCAAATAGATAATAAAAATACATTTTCCGTGAGGAAATATTAATTCTGCGTAGTAGATAGTTTAAAAATTAAGGTTGTGTTCTATTTGATGAATAAATTTATCCTTCCAAAATAAGAGTTAAAACTATAATCACTCTTTAAATCTCTTCTTTTTAATTCATCTCTTCAAGCTAAATTATAATTTCATCATTTATTTATCTTCCATTCCACTCAAATGAGATATAATATTATCATTCTAAATTTAAATTGATAATATTATTCCTCCTATAGTGGGATGAAGGAGAAAAATATGGTAAAATTATAATTTAGATATGAGTAATGAATAAAAAAAATAATTATACATTTAACTGCTATTTTAAATGAATAAATTTATCTTTACAAACCCAATTGAAAAAGAAAGTTAGACTAAGTTGGGTTGATGCCACTAATGTAAATTAAAATCATACTAAATTAAGGTTGTTTAGTGGAAAAGAGAAAAATGAATAGATTAGTAAAAGAGGCAGATCTCAAAAGTAGTCAATTTTCAAATATAAAAGTAAAAAATAGCCACTTATAAAAAAAAGTAAAAAATAGTCATTCTTACTCTAATACCCCTGCCACAATTACATGATCGACGATAATTACATGACTAAAATTAAGTCATGCTCATGTAATTACATGTGTGATTGTGGAAATGAAATTACACGAGCACGACTGTCATTTGATTAAATTCGTGTAATTACATGTGTGGTTGTGGGATGAAATTACACGAACACGATAGTCGCTTGGTTATGTTTGTGTAATTACATGTGTGGTTGTGGGATGAAATTACACGAGCACAACTGTCACTTGGTCATGCTATTGTAATTACATATATAATTATAAATAGGAAATTACACGAGAACCACATTTCAAGAGCATTAGTCGTGTAATTTTTCAATTACAATATACGAAATTGAAAGAAGAAATAAATAACAAAACTACATTACAAGATCATTACTCATGTAATCATTCAATTTCGTGCAATTAGGAAAATTTACATTTAATCAAAGTCATTAAGGTTAAATTAGTAAATTTACAAAAAAAATGGCTATAATTGACATATTTTGTTTGAAGTGACTATTATTTACTAAATTGTTTGAAGAATGACTATTATGGTAGATTAGCCTTTATTAAAAAGTGAAGTTAGATTGGGTTGGAGTGTCGGCACAATGTATTGTTTAATAATTGACAACGACATACTTAATTATACGAGGGTTAACTATACAAAATAGCCAAAAAAGATTGTAAAAGACAAATAATAGCCACAAAATAATTTTTTTTTAAATTATAGTGTTGGGAACCCCATGAATTTATATTTGTTTTGATGATGTTTCTCGAAACTACACTTTGATATTTTGTATATTAGAAACCAGGTAATCATTGTTATCTATTAAGGAATATCTTAAATGTAATAGAAGTAGATCGTTTTTGGTAAATTAATAACGATATGTCTTATTCTAGTAAGAGATATCCTGGACACAATGATTGCTAGGATAACAAGTTTTTCGTCATGTAAGACAGCTAGCTCCTAATGTGGGGAGCAGATCGTTTGATGTATTAATAACGATCTACTTCACATAGTAGCAGCTCGCTGTCATTTATACTTGTTTTGGTTTCGATTTCTAGTATAACTATTAACAGATCACAAATGTAAAAGTAGTTTGAAGTTTCAAGCTTACTTATAACGATCTGATTCTCTAGACTAAAACTAGCTATAGGAAACAGAAAATACTGGAATTGTGGTTGAGCAGCTTGTTCTAATAAGTTCAGCCTGCTGCTCGATGCCTGCAACAGATCGTTCGTCATTACTAGAGGATAAGCAGCTCGTTCCAGATGACATTATTCGCCCGGTATCATCACAAGCAGTAGATCGTTTTATTTCTAAAACAATCTAGTCATCATCTCTACCGTATATACAACAGATCGTTTTATGTCAAAACGATCTGGTCATTACATTCAAAATGGAGAACCAAAGAGATGGAGATACGGCACGATGAACATCAAACTGTCATAACATCAAGATCAAGCTGCTCCTTACAATAACTACAGTGGACTGCCGACATAACTAAATTTGTCACAAGTCAACCACTTGGTGTATTGTCACATCAAAAGCATACTTTAAGGAATGAAGTACGAGAATATCAAAATTCCAGTACGGTGAATCATTCCCAGTATGACAATACACTGGGAAATCGCGTGAAAAGTGGAAACAACTCTCATTTGGCAGCGCGTGTCTCAACATCTCTGCCATGCAATTAATGCAACCATTAATGTACTGGAGAAGGATGTCTTCGTCTCCAACAGATAGTTTCTTCAAAGAGGCTATAAATACCACCTTCACCTCCAGAAAGAAGTACGAGAATTCAAGCTATTATCCTGCTATTACTCTGCTAAAATCTTCAAGCTCTCAACGTTCAAAACACTTCCAATCATCAAGAATTCTCAGTAGTGTTTACAGCTTTCGAAGATTTACTTTCTGGAAAAACTATTTCTACAAAACCCCAAGTTAGGATCTAAATTTGATCCAGTTGTATTCTAAGGTTGTAGTTTTCACTCTTAGAAAGAAGATTTGTAATCACAAGTAGTTATCTAGATTTGATAATTCTTGTGGCTCGTACTCAACGAGTAAAAAGAAAGGAGAAAGCTAGTAAAGTTTTCGATCTAGATTTGATCGAGCCGTTGATGTAGGGACAATTTATCCGGAACCGCGTTAACTGCTTGTGTTCTTTATTTCTTATTTACTTCATCATCATCTTCTTCATACTCTTGCATTTAAATCTTGGTTGATAATCTCTTAAAGAAAGAAAACGTTTTTCATATTAAAAAGAGCATTAACCACCATATTCCGCACACAACTTTAATCAAGTTTAAATTTGTATTCATTAATCTTGATTATTGTTTTTCACTCATAAGGTCTTGTTTGAGTGAGATAAAGTCTTCCTGACAAGAAGATTTGTTTTACTACCCTAAGATATCTTATTTGTTAAGTGTGCTTAAACCTTATACCTAAGTTTAAAACAAGAAAACCCTAAAAGTTTGAATTGGTGTATCCCCCCCCCCCCCCCATACACAAATCTAGCTCTTTCGGGACCAACAAGTGGTATCAGAGCAGTGGTCCATTTTGACCATTGTTTCTATTTCACAGGAGATTATCTTTGTGTGGTCATCTTGGATAGATCTTGAAAACGTTTTCACAGCATATTGCACTTGTATTTATCTAACCATCTACTTTGAAGTTATGGAAGGACATATGATACGTGCCTGTGAGGATTTCTCAATTGCTGGGTATGATGACTGGAGCTTTAGAATCGAGATGTGCTTACATGCACAACACATCAAAATGTGGAAGGTCATTACTGATGGACCCATCAAAATAATGAACAAGGGAAGTGCTGAGATAAAAGATGGAACTGGTCCAACTCCATCACTGGTCATAGTTGAAAAGGAGAAGAATATACTGCAGAAGAAAGAAAAGAAGCTGGACTTGATTACTTTGCCAAAGGACTAATTTCAAGTACGGTAAGAGGCATATACTTGGCCAAAATCAGACATCTTCAAACAGCCAAGAAGATATGGGATGTACTCAAGGAGATTAGCCTTGGATCAGACATCTTCAAACAAGCTGTCTATCGCCTGTAATAAATTTGAAGAGTTCAAGATGAAGTCTGGAGAAACAATAGCCCAAATGAAGAACCGGTTCACCGAAGTTCTGATTGAGATAGCCATGATCGACAAAAACAAGTATTCTCAACGAGAGAAAAACTTGAAAGTGATCCGAGCTCTACCTGCTACTTGGGAAATTTACTCAGCCATGCATCCCATGATGCCAGAGTTTCACTCTCTTACCACTGACTCTTTATTTGATTTACTTACTGGAAATGAGTACGAGATCAATCGTATTCATGGTTTATCTAATTCCTCTTCTAGCAAACCATCTTCTGCAGGAAACCATGATAAAGAAACAGCCTTCAAAGCAAAGAAGCTACAAAACAAGCTCCAACTATTGTTGTCAAGGAATCATCAAGTTCTGATGATGAGAACTACCCTTCGAAGAACTACTTCGAATAATACTCTCTCATGGCTCAAAGATTCCAAATAATGGAGGTAAGAGCCAATAGATACAAAAGGCTCTACAAAGAAAAGAACAATAGAAAACTCAAAGGGAAAGGTCGATCTGGCGATCAACCTACTCGAAGGAACGAGGTAAAATCAACTCCATATGTTAAAGCTGACCTCTCCGAATATTCTTGCTTTAAGTGTGGCAGGAAGGGACATTTCAAAACAGATTGTCCAGACATATCAAAAGCAGCGAGAGATGAGCTTCGTGCCAAAAGAGACAAGAAGCTAAATGAGCAAAGAAAAGCGATGTTGGCCGAAGAGCAATCATCTCCAAGTCACCTATCAGACAGCTCATCCGAAAATGATGAAGCCTTCATAGCTGATGAAGATGGAGAATGGGATGAGTGTCTAATGGGCCATGACAATAGACTCGACAGTTAAGAGGTAAACTTTCAAAATTCTATTTCTTCTAATCAATCTATATGTAATTCTGGTGATGAAGAAGAAGGTGAAGACGATCTGTCCATCGAAAATTTTACCAAACTCATGGAAGATCATGCAAGATTGAACAAGATGTTCAAACATGCAATAAAAGAAAATGGAAGAATGGCTAACACCATTCAAGAAATGAAGGAAATCAGCAGCTCATTCAATGATAGGGAAAATGCTCTACTTAAGCAACTCAAAAGTAAGAGCGAAGAAAATTACACATTGAATGCCAAGATATCTGATCTCATTGATCGAGAAGCTTCTGCTCAATGTAAGGTCGATGATTTGAGTGCCATGATAAATCACTCAATACACAAAAAGGAGGATCAGATTCAACTCATCAACGACATGCAAAGAAGAGCTGCAGACCGTACTGGACTTGGATTTGATGGAGTTGACAAAGGACCACCAAAAGGGAAATTTGTCAAAGAAAAGGGAAAAGATAAGATAGTGAATCTCAACAACAATGCGAGACAGCCACAAGCTATCTTAATCAAGGATCAAGGTCAGCGACAACAAAAATTCACCACTCAAGGGATTGGATTTCAACAAAGAAAACAGCCTGCTCAAAGAATTAATCAAACTGCTCAAGAGTTCAATCATCAGCGAACTCCTCAATCGTTGAACCAAAGAAAACCATCTGCTCCTTTCAAACCATCTGCTCCTAAGAAATAAGTTGTGTCTACTCAACCACCTGCTAAGAAGAAAATAATCTACATTGACTTCAGTGGAAAACAAATTAGACCATCACAAAATGTCACCATTATTAGACAAATTTGAGTTCCAAAAGGAACTGTGTCTATTAACAAAGCACCCTCATTCAGTAGGGTAGCTAAATAATCTTTCCTTGCAGGATAGGAGATCGAGTAGAAGAAAGCACACAGCTCGGGGTGCGGTATGGATACTTGATAGCGGATGTTCCAAACATATGACTTGCAACAAAGATTTGTTAATCAACTACAAGGAGAGTACTGGACCAAATGTTACTTTTGGAGGAAATTCCAAAGGATACACAAAGGGTTATGGTGACCTTCAAGTTGGTAACACTACTATTCTCAATGTATCATATGTTGAAGGTTTAAATCACAATCTATTCTCAATTAGCCAATTTTGTGCTAATAACAAGAGAGTAGAATTTACAGCTAACAAATGTCTTGTCAAGAACATAGAAGGAGAGGAAATTCTTCTTACTGGAATTTTGCAGGACAGGTTGTATATCGTACAATGGAATGATCAAATTGAAACCTGTCTAGTAACAAAATCTAGTACAGAGACTAGTTGGTTATGGCACAAACGATTGAGTCACCTAAATTTCAAATCAATCAACAAGCTGGTGAAAAATAACCTGGTTGAAGGTCTACCTACCCAAATCTATGACAAAGACAATGTATGTGAAGCTTGCCAAGCAGGAAAACAAACAAGAGCATCATTTCATACAAAGGCAGCTCATTCCACTTCAAGGACTTTGGAACTTCTACACTTGGATCTTTTTGGACCTGTATCTCCATTAAGTGTAAACGGTAGAAAGTATACTCTTATTGTTATTGATGACTACTCTAGATTTACTTGGGTTGTCTTTATGTTCAAAAAAAAGGAAACTCTAGAGAAACTACCTGATCTTCTCAACAAACTTTCAAATCAAAAGGAAACATCCATCATTACCATTCGATCTGATCGTGAAACTGAATTCATCAATCACATGATCGAAGGATACTGCTCAAAAATGGGAATTCAACATCAAACGTCAGCAGCTCGAACGCCACAACAAAATGGGATTGTGGAAAGACGTAACAGATAGCTCAAAGAGGCTGCCCGAACTATGTTAAATGAAATCAATCTCCCAAAGAAGTTCTGGACAGAAGCAGTCAATACCGCCTGCTACACACAAAATCGATCTTTCATCACGCAACGTCAAGGGAAAACTCCTTATGAGCTGTGGAATAATAGAAAGCCTCGAATCTCTTACTTTAGATCATTTGGCTGTAAATGTTACATTCGCAATAATGGGAAAACTCAGTTAAAAACATTTGATAGCAAAAGTGATCAAGGAATATTTTTAGGATATTCTGAAATCAGTAAAGCTTATAGAGTTTTTAATAAGAGAACTTTTGTTGTGGAAGTAACCCCACATGTTGTTTTTGATGAATCTAATTTTGAAGTTTCAGGAACAGATAGCTCCTCTTCTTCAAAAGATGATCTCTCTCACTCAACATTGAGAAACTCTACAAATAGACTCATCGACGACATTCTCTTATGGAGTCCACGAAAAGATGAAGATGAAGAAGAAACAAATAACCAACCTGCTGTAGAAAAGCCACAGCAAGGGGGAATAGATGGACAACTATCTCATCTAGGGGGAACAAATGAAGGGGGAACCTCGCATGAAGAATGCTCACAACAATTTGTTGATGAACAAAATACTCACTCTGCTACACCATCATCTCAACAACCATGTGTTCAAAATTTGGTAAATGAATTATCAAGTATTAATTTAAATACTGACAATCTCTTTGATTTGCCTGCCATAGATAATCCCGAATTTGAGAATCCACCCGATGAGATGGAAATCGAAGTATCTGAGGATGAAATGAAAAGGCGAAGAAAATGGGTAGATAGCCATCCATCTGATCTCATTGTTGGGAACCCAACAGATAGAGTCAAAACTAGACGCATGCATGGAGAAAGTGCATTACTAAGCTGCTATCTTGCTCACACCGAACCAAAAGACATCGAAGAAGCCTTGCAAAGTGCAGATTAGATCAATGCCATGCAAGAAGAATTAAATGAATTCAAAAGAAATGATGTATGGTACTTGGTGGATCAACCTAGACATCAAGGTGTTATTGGAGTCAAATGGATATTCAAGAATAAAAGAGATGAAACAGGTGAAGTGGTAAGAAACAAAACAAGACTAGTCGCCAAGGGATATTGTCAACAAGAAGGAATTGATTTTGATGAAACCTTTGCACCAATGGCACGACTAGAAGCTATCAGATTTTTTCTTGCTTATGCAGCTTTCCAACGTTTCAAAGTATTCCAGATGGACATAAAAAGTGCATTTCTAAATGGAATTCTAGAAGAAGAAGTCTACTTGGAACAACCACCTGGGTTTGAAGTTGAAGATGAAAACAAGGTGTACAAATTAGCTAAAGCAGTGTATGGTCTAAAACAAGCTCCTCGAGCTTGGTATGAAACACTGTCCACATTCTTACTTCAATCGGGATTCAAACGAGGATCAGTAGACAAGACGTTATTCACCATCAAAGTCCAAGACTATATCCTTTTAGTTCAAATTTATGTTGATGATATTATTTTTGGATCCAAATCTGAATTCCTTTGTAACAAATTTAGCAAGCTAATGCAGGACAAATACAAGATGTCAATGATGGGAGAAATGAACTTCTTCCTAGGTTTGCAAGTCAAACAATCTGCTGATGGGATCCTAATCAATCAATCCAAATACATCAACGATCTCATCACAAAATTTGGAGTTAAAGAGTGCAAACCAGTATAAATCCCTATGCAAACTAATGGACAGATTGGTCCTGATGCACTTGGGAAGGCAACAGATATAAAACAGTATCGGGGCATTATCGGATCACTTTTATATCTAACTGCTAGTCGACCTGATATTACTTTTGCGGTTGGTGTTTGTGCTAGGTATCAAGCTAGTCCAAGGGAATCCCACTTGGAAGCAGCCAAAAGAATATTGCGTTATCTCAAAGGAACCATTGAAATAGGTTTATGGTATCCTTGTGATGATAATTTTGAATTAACTGGTTACTCTAATTCTGATTATGCAGGTTGCAAGCTTGATAGAAAATCCACATCTGGGACTTGTCAATTTCTTGGAAGCAAGCTCATCTCGTGGTTTTCTAAAAAGCAAACTTCGGTTGCAACCTCAACAGCAGAAGTAGAGTACATGGCTGCAGGGAGTTGCACGGTTGCAACCTCAACAGCAGAAGTAGAGTACATGGCTGCAGGGAGTTGCACAATACAAATCCCCTCACAAACCCTACTACGACTATTTAAATACTCAAATTAATAATAATAATAAACTAATGACTAATTAGACCAAACAATAAAAATAACATCAGCAACAGCCCACGAACAGCAGCAGCCCACGGACAGTGGGCTCAAGCCCGTCCCCGACGACGATAAACCAACAAGGGCCGTGGCTCTTCCTGCTCCGGAACCCTCAGCCCAGCCTCCTCTTCCACCTCCTCAAGCCCACGCTTCCTATCAACTCCATCCCCCTTCGAAACAACCTTGTCCTCAAGGTTGAAATCCAGATATTGATTCCGAAAAGTCGCAGCGTTCATCCAAGTCGCATCATCCTCTGGCTGTCCCGCCCACTTGACCAGAAATTCTTCATCGGCCCCACTCACCCCCATGTTCCTTCTCGCCAAAATACACTCAGGTTCAAACATCGGCATTATCGGCAACTCCAAACTCGTCGGCAAAACTGTAATGACCGGATGATCACCAATAACTTTGCGTAAT
>JAPKLX010000190.1:250245-297484 GCA_026898415.1 Leonotis leonurus | reverse complement strand
GTTCTATCAAATTCACTAATCCATTGTTTGAGGAATCTACATTACAGATCATAATGATATGAAAAAGTATAACTATCTGCTCTTCTTTCTCTCCTCTTGTTGTTTCTTCATTTTCACCCTGGTTTCGTCAGATATGAGCTGCACGCTCTCATATACTCCCTCTCTTACCCTTATGTAATCTGGGTCTTCAGTGTCTATCTTGTATCCCCTGTTCTCTGCCAGTTGGTTTATGAAAATGAGCAGAAAAGTTTTATCTGGGAGATTAGTGCCTGGTATGGTGGGGCAAGTTCTGAACTCCTTCTCCGGGGCAGTAATTTGAATTTTTGCCTTTGCTGCAGCCTCTCTTATCCCTTCCACCAGATCTCTTGCGTCATTTTGATCCAGAAAGAGGTTAAATGCCTCATTGGGTGTCCCCTCGCTGTATGCTGGCTCTTTGAGAAAGTAACGGCACATTATGAAGCCAAAGCGAACTCCTTCCCATCCCTCTTTTAGGTTCTCTGGGACCCAGTTGGTCTCTCTTTCTTTAGACTTTGATGTTCTGATTGGAGCAGACGAGAACCAACCGGATCCAGATCTCTTCTTTCTCTTTAGTGGTTGAGATTGGCTCGATCTGCTTGAAGATGTTGTTGTCTTTTGAATTTGAGCAATTTGTGCAGATGGTGGGCTGGAAGTTTCTGGTGCTATCTGATGCTCAGGTTGAGCCTTTTCCATTTCATCAGCACCAGATGATTGCAACTTCCCCTTCGCAACCAATGTTTTCTTCTCCTTCCCCCTTTTCGACATCATCAACATACATATTGATGAGTGCCCTTAGGGAGGTGATCTCTTCTTTCATCTCTTTTATTTCCTTGTCTGAATCGACCTTTTGTGTAAGCAGTGATGTGATGTTGAGATGGAATCATTGATCTGCTTTTGAAAAGATGTCTTTGCTTTGAGCAGATCAGTTTTGTAGCCCTCGTGATCTTCTTTTATAATTCCAATTTCATCAAAGAAAGCATCAATCATTGTTTTTGTTGGATAGCGCAGTTCACACATCTTTCTTTCCACAAAGTTCTTGCCATCTGCTTCAAATTTTCGGAACATGGCTCTGGTCTCTGAGTTAGCAGCTTTGATTACATCATCAGTTATGCCATCAGTCTGTTCCTTGACAATTGCATGAACCATATCCTTCTCATGTTTTGCAAATTCAGTGACAATGTTGTACATTTCATTGACCTTGTGCTGCATTGATCCTAGAGTCTGATCGATCTGAGCCTTTCTCTTCTCTGCAGCAGCTCGATCATCATCCATTTTCTTGCTTAGCTCCTCAATTTTTGTCCTGCACACTCTTCTCAAATCAGAGTCAACCTGGTCAACATGAGTTTTCAGATGGTTGTTGAACTCTGTGAGAATGCGAGTGGCCTTGTCCTGGACTGTAGAGAGTGTCCCATACATGTACTGATCAACATTGTGAGAGATGAGATCTTTTACTTGTGCATTAGACAGTGATTGATGCTGAGTCATCAATATGTCCTCCAAAGTTGTCATCTCTACAAAGTCATCCATTTTGGCTGCGACAGCAGGGGTATATATGTCATCAGTAAGTTTGCCCCCAACCCTCTGTCCAGCTGGTTCAGATTCTTCTTGTGGTTGGCTGACCACTGCGATTGGAGTTTTATGTGTCATGGTTGGTTCCCCCTCAGCTTGTGGAGTGGTCTCTACAACCTGCTCTCCAGCATCAGCCATCTGCTGATCTGGTTCAGGTTCTGTCATTGCTGCACCCGGTTGGTGAGTATCAGATGGTTCTGCTTCTACTCTTGCTTCCTTAGCAACTTCGTCTTCAATGCTGTCATAAAACTCCAGCATGTTTGCTTTCTCATATGCAGATCGAAGGTCGATCTGGAGTTCTTCGGCTTCAAATTTTGACATCCCCAGAATGTCTGGTTTGTATGTCTCCCTTAACTCAGCAATTGAAGAGGCAGTGACGATGTTGAGCAAGGTGGCCTCTTCAATCTTTAGGGCATGTATCGACCTGGTTCTGAGCAGGGCATCAAGGACATAGAACTCTTTGTCCTTGATGAGCAAGAGAAATTTAAGGCGTTTGACTGCTCCATATGTTTCTGGGGTGAGCTGGATCCCAAGAAATGTCCTAAGGACAAAATGATCTGCTTCTGTCTCAAGCATTTTCACCACAGTCTCTGCCTTTTTCAGTTCTTCTTCCTCATCTGTAGACTCCTCTTCTCCCTCGACCTCCTCATCAATCTGCTCAAGGTGTTCTGCAGATGATGGACTGGCAGTGTGTGCGGGGGAGAAATCCTTGGTGTGATTTGGGTCCAAGGATGAGATGGGAGCTACATCCTCTGGTGGTCCAGCCTCCAAGACCTCTTCCTCCTCAACCTCTTGTTGAGGGAGAGTGGATGCAGTAATAGCAGGTTCTTCAACCTGGACTTCATCTGCTAGTTTCTGAAGTCTTCTTCTCTTTGGTTTGGGTGGCTGGGCTGCTGTGGAGCCGTCAGTGTTAACTGAGCTCGCCCTCCTAGTAAATCTTTTGGTGGGGGTCCTCTCGATGGGTTTTTCCTTTGTAACTTTAGATTTTGTGGATTTCTCGGCTGGGGCAGATGGTGGGATCCAGATGGGATTAGAGCTACCCATCTCCATCAGGGCGTTTGCAAAGACAGGGTCTGTCACCCTAGCAATCAGATTCGCTGAAATGCCCATAGACATTTCAATCTGGTGTTGGTCATTTGGAAAGTGCAGTCTGGTGTTAAACTCAGCTATTGTATCCCATTTGTCATGAGTGAAGAAGGATTCCAGCATGAAACTGATTTTGGTTGAGTGTCTTAAACTGCTCCTCTTCACCTCGATCCCCGGACTGCCTCCTTTCACAAAAATAATCATCTTGGCCTCCTTAGCCAAGAGATCGAATAATATCCTGCTCCAGTTAACCGGTAGGTTAAGCACAATGGCAGCCAGGATCTTGAACTTCTCGGGAGTGACCTGGTCGTAGGACCCGTTGTGGTTCAAGAAGATGCGCTGGACGAATTCAAATATAATTTTGAATTCAGGAGCGAGTAGTGCCCTGTTGAACATCTTATTCGTGTAGTGAATGGGCACTACCATCACCATTTCCACAGCCTCTTGTAGTTGCTCTTCAGTCAGTTCCCCAAGGCTAAGGCCTTCATCTTTCAACTTATAGACATCATGAATGATGTTTATGACATTGTAGGTGGTGTTACTGATGGTGTTCCCTTTGCTAACCCTAATGGTTGCTTCGTTTCCACCCTTCTCTCCCTGCCACGAGAGATAGAATGCGGCGACTTCTTTGGGCAAGAAGTGGAAGGATGAGAGGTGATGATATTGTGAAATCCTACAAAGAAAACAAGATAGTATATGTGAGCACTTTCCTTCCATCAATGAAGTATAAGTGCCCAAAAGCAGTTTACAGAATATGAAGTCCTATATCACAGTACAAGAGAACATAGCATGCAGATAGTTAAAAAGGAATTTTTATACAAGTTTGAGAATTTTCAGAACAAAAAAGATATACAGCAAATAAAGATAAGAAACATCTCATAAATTTTAGACCTTTGCAGCGTCGAACAAGGTCGAAAGCCTTGTCCAGTTTGTGAAAACCGAAAGTATCAAGTACTGCAAACAGATCTTGATGAATGTAGGGTTTCAAGAAGTTCACTTGCTCTAGAAATTGTGACGATTTGGGTGCCATTTTGTAGAAACAGAGTGGTTTTTGAAGATAGAGAAAGTTTGGAATGGAGAAAATTTCACTAAGTGTTGAAGGTATGAAGAGTGGGTGATAGTTGAACCGCCTTATCAATTATATAAAAGAAAAGAAAGATAAGTAAGGTAATAATATAATTTAATATTCTTCCCTTTTTCAGCTTTTCCCGCCTTTCCAAAGTATAGACTTGTAGTCTATTATCGCCTCTATTTCGCGTATGATATACGCGCTTTTGATCGTGGGAATGTGGAGTGGCGCGTGTTGATTCATACTGTCAAAATTACATCCTTTTTCTTGATTTGGTAAATATCTCATTGATCACTGTTCTCAAACATAGTATCAATCATCACAAAAAATAAAAGATTAGATATATTGTGTCAGAAATTAGATATATGGTATGATTAAGTTGATATAGTCGTCGTATATAGTTGACTTTTCCCCTTAATCAAGTAGTGGGAGAAATTAATAAATAAATATTAATTAATATCCACGTGGCATCAGGTAATCTAGTCCAAATCGATCTCTCGAGCTGTTTGTTAATGCTATCGATCTGTTTATGCCACTTTCAAGTTTTGGACATTAATCTTGTGTGATGATCTGCTAATAATTCCCGGTTGGAATTTAAAACGATCTGATCATCAATCTTCTATTTGGATGATCTGGTGTCAATTCCCAGTTGGAATTTTACATGGCCTGTTTTTATCAATCTTGTTTATATCGATCTGGTCCTGTCTTCAAGATTTAATAGACCTAATTTACTACAAAGCATCTTGAACCTTTCTTCTGGTAATGCCTTGGTGAGAATGTCAGCTCTCTGGACTTCAGTGTGTATTTTCTCGATCTGAACATGTTTTTCTTTCAACATGATCTCTTATAAAATGATGTCTTACATCCACATGTTTGCATCTAGTATGCAAAATAGGATTCTGTGTGATAGCTATAGCACTTGAGCTATCACAGAAGATGGGTATTTTCTTGACATCGATCTCATAATCTTTAAGCTGTTGTCTTAACCACAATATTTGAGCACAACAACTTCCAGCTGCCATATATTCTGCCTCTGTGGTTGATGTGGCAACAAATGTCTGTTTCTTTGAGAACCAAGAGATCAATTTATTTCCTAAAAACTGACATGTACCAGATGTTGACATTCTGTCTAGTTTGCATCCAGCATAGTCTGAATCTGTGTATCCAGTTAGCTCAAAGTTGTCTTCACATGGGTACCATAATCCTACATGGGTTGTTCCCTTCAGATATCTTAGTATCTTCTTAGCTGCTTCCATGTGAGACTCTTTGGGATTCGCTTGATATCTTGCACATACACCTACTGCAAACGTGATGTCAGGTCGACTGGCAGTTAGGTAGATTAATGATCCTATGATCCCTCTGTATTGTGTAATATTGGCTGGTTTTCCTTCTGGATCAGGTTCAATTTTCCCATTGGTCTGCATTGGGATTTTAACTGTTTTGTTGTCTTTCATCCCAAATTTGGTTAGTAGATCATTGATGTATTTTGTTTGATTGATGAAAATACCATCTGGTTCCTGCTTAACCTGCAAACCTAGAAAGAAACTCATCTCCCCCATCATGGACATTTGATACTTATTCTTCATAAGTTCAGCAAATTTGTCACATAAGTAGGTGGATTGAGATCCAAATATGATATCATCTACATAGATCTGTACTAAGAGGATGTTTTCTTTGACTTTGATAATGAATAAAGTCTTGTCAACTGATCCTCTTCTGAATCCAGAATCTAGTAGAAACGTTGATAATGTCTCATACCAAGCTCTAGGTGCTTGTTTAAGACCATAGACTGCTTTTGCCAGTCTGTATACTTTCTGGTTTGGATCTGCTTCTTCAAATCCAGGTGGTTGTTCCACATATACTTCTTCTTCAAGGATACCATTGAGTAAAGCACTTTTGACATCCATCTGGTATACCTTGAACCGTTTGTGAGCAGCATATGCTAAAAATAGCCTAATTGCTTCTAGTCTGGCTACGGGTGCAAATGTTTCATCGAAATCAATGCCTTATTGTTGATTATAGCCTTTAGCTACTAATCTGGCTTTGTTTCTGACTACTTCACCATTCTCATCCCGTTTATTTTTGAACACCTATTTTACACCAATCACACCTTGGTGTTTGGGTCTGTCCACGAGATACCAGACCTCATTCCTTTTGAACTCATTGAGTTCTTCTTGCATTGTTGTTATCCAATCTGCATCTTGTAGTGCTTCATGTGCATCAGATGGTTCAATGCGAGAGAGATAACAGCTTAACAATACACTTTCTCCATGCATTCTTCTGGTTTTCACACGATCTGATGGGTTCCCAACAATCTGTTCTGGTGGATGATCTTGTATCCATATCCTTCTCCTGGTCATCTCTTCATCTGATATCTCAGGTTCAGGTTGATTTGTTGGTTCCTCAAATTCAGGGTGTGATGTAGAAGATGATTGGAATGGGTTCTCATTAGGATTTTCTTCTGGATTTGGATTTTCAGATTGATTATCTTCTGCAATGACTGTTTCATTGCTTGGTGATTTGTTTTCATCCAGATCATGTAGTGTTGTTCCCCCTTGCTGTATGACTTCTTCAGCAATAGGTGGAGTGTTAATCTCTTCATCATCACTTTTTGAATTCCAGATAAGAATATCTTCAAGTAATAGTTCATTCATTCTTCTTGTAGTCATCTGGTTTTCTGTCTGTTTTTCATCTAGTGACCTGTACTCAACGATAGACTCATCACAAACAACATGAGTTGTTACCTCCACAATATGAGAGTTCTTATTGTAGACTCGATATGCTTTACTAACATCAGAATATCCTAAGAATATTTCAGGGTCAGTTTTGCTATCAAAAGTCTTCAATTGAGATTTCCCATTATTGTGTATGTAACACAAACAACCAAAAGTTCAAAAGTAAGAAATCTTAGGCTTTCTGTTGTTCCAAATCTCATATGGTGTCTTTCCATGTCTGAGTGTGATAGATGATCTGTTTTGAGTATAGCAGGCTGTGTAAATGGCTTCTGCCCAGAACTTCTTTGGTAGATTGGTTGCATTAAGCATTGTACGAGCTGCTTCCTTTAGAGATCTGTTTCTCCTTTCTACAACTCCATTCTGTTGAGGAGTTCGAGCAGCAGATGTGTGATGAGTTATCCCCATCTTGTTGCAGTATACTTCAATCTTTTGGTTGAGAAATTCTGTTCCTCGATCTGTTCTGATAGAGGTTATACTCATCTCCTTCTGTTTGGTGATCTTATATAGAAAATCAGGGAGTTTGTCTAGAGTCTCTTTCTTCTTTAGCAGAAAGATGACCCAAGTGAATCTTGAGTAATCATCTATGATTACTAAGGTGTATTTTTTCCCATTTATGCTTAGAGGTTTGACTGGACCAAATAGATCTAAATGCAAAAGCTCCAGTATTCTTGTGGTTGAGTGAGCTGTTTTGCTTATAAATGATGATCTGATCTGCTTTCCAGCTTGACAGGCTTCATATATATGATCTTTATCATATATTTGATCTGGTTGACCATCCACTAGTTTTTCTTTTGCAATCTTGTTAATTGACTTGAAGTTTAGATGGCTCAATCTCTTGTGCCATAACCAGCTTGTTTCTAATACTGTTTTAGTAACTAAACAAGTCTCGATCTGGTTTGTCCACTGGACAATATATAACCTGTCCTGCAGTTTACCGGTAAGGAGTATCTCATCTCCTTCCTTGTTCTTCACAAGACAATTGTTAGTATCAAAGATGATCTGATTTCCATTAGCAGGGAATTGACTTACAGAGAACAGATTGTGACTAAGACCCTCTACATATGAGACATTTGTGATGGTGGTCTTGCCAACTTTTATATTTCCATATCCTCTGGTGTACCCTTTTGAGTTACATCCAAAGGTGACCTGTGGTCCTGGCTTTTCTATGTAATCTGATAGTAGGTTCTTATCACATGTCATGTGCTTTGAACAACCACTATCTATGATCCAGATCGCTCCTTTTGCTATCTTGCTTCTCCTTGCATTTTTCTGATCCTGCAATTAATTACACTTAGCTACCCTTCAATGTTTGGGTGCTTGGTTATTAGCAAATGTTTCCTTTCGAATCCAGAACATTTTTGGGTTAGGAACAGAAATATAACAGGTAATGATATTCCCATCATTATCAATTTTAGATAAGGAGTGAATTTCAGATGGATGAAATCTCTCTATTGCATCGTTCTTATGACTCTTCTTGATAGGTAGTGTCATGTTGACATTCTTTGTTTGGTTGACATTCTTTATGAGCACGATCTGTTTCTGTGTAACAGGCTGGTTGACCATTTGTTTGACTGTACTGCCTGTTCACTGTCTCTTTCATAATCATCTTTTGGGGATGACCTTTCTTTTTTTCAAGTTTTTCACTTGATCTGGTATTTGTTTTCTCTCTGGTACAAAGTTTATGGTACTAGAAGATTTTCCTGAGTGGCCTGGATATCCTAACCCAGATGTGCCCTGTTGTTGCAGGTTGATTATCAACTTAGCACGTTCATCACTCTTGTAAATCATTTCTTTCCCTTTCTTTATCTTCTCTTCAGCAATATTGTTCCTATTGATGAGATCTTTAACTTTTGAATTTAAAGAGTGGATCTCACTATTCTTTCCCTTGATCTGTTCTTCCAAATTAGCTATTTGAGCAACGAATTGAGTGTTGGTTGTGCTCAGTATCTCTTCTGATTTCTTCAATCTGTCATTTTCTTCTACAACTTCTCTAAACAATCTCTTGATGCTTGAATAGCTTTTGAACATTTCATTTACTTCTTCCCAAGAGTAATCAGTTTGATCTTCATTATCCTGTTTCAGATTGATATCATTTGAGGAATTTGAATAGCATGAATTTACCTCGACTTCATCCAGAACGTTGTCTAGTCCCGCATAGCATTCATCCCAACCTTCTTCATCATTAGCAAAGAAGGCTTCATCATTTTCTGATGAGCTATCTGAGAAATGACTAGAGCTGCTTGATTCTTGTTCAGCTAACATGGCTTTTCGTTCATGTTTGAGTTTTTGATCTCTCTTTGCTCTCAACTCTTCTCTTTGGCTTTTGGAAAGATCAGGGCAGTCTGGTTTGAAATGACCTGTTCTGCCACAACCAAAGCAGGTATAATCTGTAGAGTTAGTTGTTTTATAGATTTTACCAGTTTGCTGTTTTGATTCTTCCTTGTTATCAGATCGATCATTGTCACGCTTCTTGTAGAATTTGTTTTTGTTGTCTTTGTAGAAGCGTCTGTATTTCTTCGATCTGATCTCCATCTTGTCCATACGTTTTGCAATCATTGCAAATTCTTTTAGCAGTTTGTCATAGCCTTTCTCTTCATCTGGTAGAGAAGATTCAGAAGGTTCATCTGGTTTGCTCTTCGCTTTGAAGGCTACTTCTTTGTCCTTCTTAGAGCTGCTTTCTGCCTTTTTGGACAGATGATCTGGTCCTCGAATTCTTTGAATGTCACATTCATGACCTTCAAGGTGATCAAATAATGCTTCTGTAGACAGTTCATTGAAATCTGCACGAAGAGGTTGCATTGCAGCATAGATCTCCCAGCTAGGTGGAAGTGCTCTGAGTACTTTCATATTCTTCTCCCTTCGAGTATATTTGTTCTTATTGAACGCATATATCTCAAGGAGATTTCCAGTGAATCTCATCTTCATTTGTTCTATAGTCTCACCTGGCTTCATTTTGAATTCATCATATTTGTTGCAGGCTAGAGACAACTTGTTCTCAATCATTACTTCAGATCCTAGACACAAGTCTCGTAGGGCTTCCCACATCTCTTTGGTAGTATCCAAATCTTGGATTTTGGCCAGATGTACCCCTTTGACTGTGCTAGAAATAATCCCTTTAGCAAAGTCATCCAGGTTGGCTTCGCGTCGTTCCTCTGCTGTGTATTTCCTTGGGTCTTTAGGAGCTATCTGTGTTGTTACTCCAGTTAAGGTGGTTACTGTCAATTCTTCAGTAATCTGTAGTGGACCTTCTTCAATAACCTTCCACATCAGATAGTGATGGGCTTTTAGTGCCATTTTGATTTTGAAGCTCCATTCTCTATAACCTTGGATGGAGAATTCTTCACAAGCCCTGACAACAGATGATTCCATAGCAGATAGTATGCACGTGAATGAAAATAGGTTTTCCTAGATCTATTCAAGTTGACCACGCAGGTATTAACCTTGTGAAACAAAAACAATGGTCGTTTGAACCACCGCTCTGATACCACTTGTTGGTCCCGAAAGAGCAAGGTTTGGTGTATGGGGGGGGGGGAATACACCAAATACAAACTTTTCAATTTACTTGTTAAATAGTTAGAGAGTTCAAGCTATTCTTATTTAAGAAATTGCTCGGCAGATGACTAATCAGATTGATACTCAGATCAATACCAGATTAGTCCTAACAGATTACTCTCCAGTGAAAAAGACAATAATAAGAGTGATCTTATTATTTTCAAAGTATTGTGTGTGTGCGGAAATATGGTGGATTTAATGAGTGCTCTTGTTTAGAAAACCTTAAGGAATAATCAGGTTGTTAAGCAGATTGATTGAGATGCAGATTATATGATAGTGCAGATGGTTAGAATAATAAACAACTGAAAGTAGATATGCAAAAATATAAAGAACACAGTTGTTTAACGTGGTTCGGGAAATCCCTACGTCCACGATCTGGTCAAATCTAGACCAGATTATCCACTACTAGGATGCTCTGCTTGTTTATACTCGTGGAGAACGAGTCACAAGTATCAATCAATGCTAGAGAGATACTTATGCACGAAATAAGGGTCGTGTCCCTTTACAACAGATTACCTCTACGTTACCACTAGAAAACTACTAGCTAGCAGGGTGATCTCCTTTCTCTCGATAAGACAGACTTGAATCGAGGTTGGGTTAGTGTGATGTAGTATCACAGTTTGAAGCTTAGTCTGGATAACAGATTGCTTGAGAGTATGTTGTCAATATAACTCGCGTGCGTGTGTACTCCAGACCATGGCTCCAAATATATATAGGCATTGAATTTTAAAATTCTAGTCGTTTGTTGATTGGCATGAGATTGATTGTTGATTGACAATCAATGATATCCATCATATCTGTTCTTGCCATGTAGAGAACGTTGACTCAATCTTCAAGTTATGGAAAGCAGATTGCCAACGGCTTCTTTCCTTCTATGTGTTAACCGAGGATTCTCTTTCCAATCCCTGTTGGATGGACTTCAATTTTGACGTGGAAAGATGGTATGATGTGTAGGATGATGTCATCTGGTGATTTGATGACTCTAACGATCTGGTACTACGCTGTAAGCGACGATCTGGTCAGTGATCTGGTCGCTGTCTGTTACAGCAGATCGATTCCTTCTTGGCATGAAATCTTGGCCTTCATCCTATGCTATTTATAGAAATGACTTCTATAGGAATAAATCCTATACATGTCAAGTCATCTCCTAATCTGTTCTCAAACAAAATTTCCTTTAAATGTAGTGATCTGCTTTACACGTAGAATAGTTTTATACTAAAAGGAACTAAGTGTGTTTCGAAGAATCATCATCAAAACCAAAAGTATATTAGGGTTCCCAACAATTTCTCCCTTTTTGATGATGTCGAAACCACACTTTACAAGTATGTCCTAATAACTTATTAAGAGTAATCTGGTTAGATAGCCAGATTGATAATGTTTCGTTATTAAGTTATAACGATTAAGGCAGTTTGTATATTGTCACTTAAATTATCATTATGCTTTCTAACTACCTTCAATATTAAAACTTCTCATTGAAAAGAAAATATTAGTGTGATTTCGACATCATCAAAAAGGAGGAAATTATTGGGAACCCCATGAATTTATATTTGTTTTGATGATGTTTCTCGAAACTACACTTTGATATTTTGTATATTAGAAACCAGGTAATCATTGTTATCTATTAAGGAATATCTTAAATGTAATAGAAGTAGATCGTTTTTGGTAAATTAATAACGATCTGTCTTATTCTAGTAAGAGATATCCTGGACACAATGATTGCTAGGATAACAAGTTATTCGTCATGTAAGACAGCTAGCTCCTAATGTGGTGAGCAGATCGTTTGATGTATTAATAACGATCTACTTAACATAGTAGCAGCTCGCTGTCGTTTATACTTGTTTTGGTTTCGATTTCTAGTATATCTATTAACAGATCACAAATGTAAAAGTAGTTTGAAGTTTCAAGCTTACTTATAACGATCTGATTCTCTAGACTAAAACTAGCTATAGGAAACAAAAAATACTGGAATTGTGGTTGAGCAGCTCGTTCTAATAAGTTCATCCCGCTGCTCGATGCCTGCAACAGATCGTTCGTCATTACTAGAGGATGAGCAGCTCGTTCCAGATGACATCATTCGCCCGGTGTCATCACAAGCAGCAGATCGTTTTATTTCTAAAACAATCTGGTCATCATCTCTACCGTATATACAACAGATCGTTTTATCTCCAAAACGATCTGGTCATTACATTCAAAATGGAGAACCAAAGAGATGGAGATACAGCACGATGAACAGCAAACTGTCATAACATCAAGATCAAGCTGCTCCTCACAATAACTACGGTCGACTGCCGACATACCTAAATTTGTCACAAGTCAACCACTTGGTGTATTGTCACATCAAAAGCATACTCTAAGAAATGGAGTACGAGAATATCAAAATTCCAGTACGGTGAATCATTCCCAGTATGGCAATACACTGGGATATCGCGTGAAAAGTGGAAACAACTCTCATTTGGCAGCGCGTGTCTCAACATCTCTACCATGCAATTAATGCAGCCATTAATGCACTGGAGAAGGACGTCTTCGTCTCCAACGGATAGTTTCTTCAAAGAGGCTATAAATACCACCTTCACCTCCAGAAAGAAGTACGAGAATTCAAGTTATTATCCTGCTATTACTCTGCTAAAATCTTCAAGCTCTCAACGTTCAAAACACTTCCAACCATCAAGAATTCTCAGTAGTATTTACAGCTTTTGAAGATTTACTTTCTGGAAAAACTATTTCTACAAAACCCCAAGTTATGATCTAAATTTGATTCAATTGTATTCTAAGGTTGTAGTTTTCACTCTTAGAAAGAAGATTTTTAATCACAAGGAGTTATCTAGATTTGATAATTCTTGTGGCTCGTACTCAATGAGTAAAAAGAAAGGAGAAAGCTAGTAAAGTTTTCGATCTAGATTTGATCGAGCCGTGGACGTAGGGACAGTTTATCCCGAACCACGTTAACTGCTTTTGTTCTTTATTTCTTATTTACTTCATCATCATCTTCTTCATACTCTTGCATTTAAATTTTGGTTGATAATCTCTTAAAGAAATAAAATGTTTTTCATATTAAAAAGAGCATTAACCACCATATTTCGCACACAACTTTAATCAAGTTTAAATCTGTATTTATTAATCTTGATTATTGTTTTTCACTCATAAGGTCTTGTTTGAGTGAGATAAAGTCTTCCTGACAAGAAGATTTGTTTTACTACCCTAAGCTATCTTATTTGTTAAGTGTGCTTAAACCTTATACCTAAGTTTAAAACAAGAAAACCCTAAAAGTTTGAATTGGTGTTTTCCCCCCCCCCCCCCCCATACACCAATCTAGCTCTTTCGGGACCAACATATATTCATTTTGAATGTAAATTACCATAAATACATTTCTACTTAAATTTAATTGTATGAATGGTTCGAATGGTATAAAAGATATGACTTATATTTATCATACAATTCATACATACATACATACAATTTAATAAAACTGAATATTATGTATGAATGATATGATTCAATACGATTCATATTGTTCATACTCATAAATGTAAAAAATAAGTATAAGGGTTTTTTTGTACAAGAAATTTACAAATGACTAAAATTTAAATATTATTTTGTTGGTGGATATTATTTGTCTTTTATAATTGTTTTATCTATTTTCGGTCTTGTTTCTCTCGTAGATTAGGTCTATAATGTCGCTTGTTATCGTTCGATTTGATGCTTTGGTTTTCCATATGTCAGATTTTAGGTAAAGATCGACACACGAAGTTGACAAGGCTCGAGAAGAGAAACGAGGACGAAAAGGGATGAAAAAGAAGAAGAAAAAGCGTGGCTCGGGCAGAGAGTGAGCCTAGCGGCCGCTAGCCCCTAGCGGTCGCTAGCTCGAAAAGGTTGGCCAAGACAGAACGTGGGGCTAGCGACCGCTAGCCCCTGAAACCAAAGGGAGGACAAAACATAGGGGTAGCGACCGCTAGCCCCCACGAAGATGTTTGAAGACAGAACATGGGGGTAGCAAGGGCTACCCCCTAGTGATCACTGACCAGGCATATTCCTACCCCATATATATAGTGCACGCGTGATTTATTGTATCAATTGACTTTATTTCGTATTGTGGATTCGTTCGTGATCCAAACCTAGAGACTTTTCTAGTGCATTAATTTTTGTTTAAATCATGAGTTCTTATTGCTTTCTCATTTATTTTATGTTTTCCTTTTTCACTGCTTCTTTCGTGATTAATTTCCAATTATTGATTCTCAATCTACAATTCATGTTAATTAATGAAGTCGAATCATGTCAAGATTTAATTCTTTGAATTCTACATTCTTAGATTTAGGATTTAATTGCCTTCTAAATTCTTGCCTTAATAATTCATTTTTCAATTCCTTTAAATCAACTCGCTTAGGTAATTAATTAGATTAGTCAATAATCACAAAAACCCTACTTCTTTAATTGCTTTCTGTTCTGTAATGTATGAAGCCCTGTTTCGCCTTCCTTGAGAATACGACTAGGGTCAACTTATTAATCTATCATTATCTCGTTCTATTGCGAGTAACTTAATAAAATAAGTTTGAAACAATAATATTTTTTGATTATTTTATATAATCACTTTAATTATGATCCCTTTATCAAATTTGGGCCAAATTGTTCAACATGTCTTAATTGAGCGTATTTGGCTCAAGTGGATTGATTATAGCTTCATATCAAACAATTATTGTTTAGACACTGTCGTGAAAGAAGAAAAACTTATCACTGATCATAACTTCCAATCATAACGCAATTTCCACGTGGGATAGGAGGACGAAAAAAAGAATTTAAATTATCATTCGTAAATCAAAATTCAAATTAAAGTCTTAAACTGAAATAAGTGGGTCGGATCTTATTTCTTATACAACAATCTTTACCTCTCCTCTGCTGTGTATGCCCACAGAGCCACAGGCCACAGCCACCACCATATAAGTCTTATTGTCTTAATAAGCTTATATGTTTCTATTTATTTTTATTTATTTTAATGGGTCGTCCCTGACAGTTCTGATAAGACCAAAGTTTTTATAATAAGATTGACGCATGAGTCTGTCCAATACAAAGTAACCACTAATTTACAAGTATTGGTGTATTAATTCATCCATATATCCCTCATATATGTTTCCACTTCAGAAGTTAGATGAAGCATTAAAGACCCATCAAATAAGAACAAGAAAAAGTACCTAATAAAATACATGTATTCATAAGTGACTCCCGCTAGCTTCATCTATCAATGGTGAAGACATCTAGGTTTCATGCTTTTAGCTTGCAATCTTCAAATCTATAGCCATAACAGACTCATATTCGTTTTCAGCCTCTACTTTTCAGCTCTGATAACAATGGCAAACTCTTCTAGCTTCCATCCTCTGGTTAGAATATACCGAAATTGAATTCGGTGAAAGAAATCCAACGCTCAAGTTAGACTTCATAAAGATAAAATAATGTTAGTATCGGGAAGAGCAGGTTTGGTGTATAAGAGGGGAATACACGAAACTCTAATTTTTACGCGTTTGCTTGAACAACAGGTCGAGAGGTAAACTCCCTGACTTACCAGGTGAGTTCGTTTGGGATAGCAGGTGACCTACTCTGATATAGAGAGAGTCTAATTTGTTCTAGAAAAAATCTCGATACAGAGAGTAATGATATGTGTTCACAAAAAGCTTATTTGTAATGACACAAATTGTGTGCATAAACGTTTTGATCTGTTTGTTGTTCTTATACTTAGCAAATATTCTTTAGAATTAGCTAAATGTTCTTGAAGACAAATTTATTGACTCAACAAAGCACAACTCTCTGTTAAGGAAGCACTTGTTGGTAAAGTCAACAATAGATCAAACAACAAATAATAATAATGCAGAATATAAAGAACACAAGAAATTTAACGTGATTCGGGAAATTCCCTATATCCACGATCTATCAACACTAGATCAATGACTCCATTAACATTGGATTCCCCAATTATTTACCCTCATTGAGTAAGAGTCAAATCTCTCTTATTTATACTAGCCGGGAACGAGATTACACCTTTCTTATTTATCCTTGTCGAGAACGAGTTATCTTTGAAGGTTTATAGAATCGTTCTTGCTCATTACAACACTACTATAGAGTTTAGAACTTGTATGGCTATGGAGGAATATCTAGAAATATTTGGCTTCAAGGCTCTAAACAAATATATAGTTCTAGATAGGTTTTATCACCAGAAAATATGGTGAATTCTCTTTAAATAATAAAGACTAAAGAGTATATATAATCTAATTGAATGTTGAATGATCTATGGAAATTTGAAGAATTTCTTGTAGCATTCGCTCTCTTTTCTGGGTTGAACGAACACCATTTATGAAGAAGGGTATGAAGTATTTATAGTCTTCACATTTGAAAACTAGTTGTTGCACATGCATTTAATGCAAATGTGAACGTTGGTGCTAACTCTACTTCTAGTAGTTAGATTTTTTCCTACGTGTCATCTGATGTGTCAATCCATGTGCCATCTGACGGTACATGTTGGACAGGTGGACTGTGATCTATTTAGGAAGCTCGTTAGCTTCCTCCAAGTTTGGGACCAACTCACAAGACCTATCAGAGCATGAGAAGAGGTCAACTCCAAAGTTACTTGAGTTGTCTCAACTTGATTTGCTTTGAGCTTGATGTGGACCTTTGATTACCAGGTCAAGTTGACTCTATCAATTTTCCCCCTAAGAAGCTCATTGCCCCTTCCTGGAACAGGTCATCAGGTCACCTCGATCTGTCCTGATCACAATATGTCCATTATGATCTTCTCATCCTGTAGTTGATCTGTTCTCACGATCTGCTCACACGTCCTGTTCATCGATCTGTTCGCATGACCTGCTTGCTAAGAACTGAGCTAACTATTCACTTCAAGTTAATGCTAACACTTATTGTAGAAATAGATTGATCTATGACTAAATCATTATATCGATTTTTCTTACACTTAGATCAACCTGCTACAAAATAGTAAGGTCAATCTTATTGCACATATTGTAAACTTAATAGACTAAATAAGATCATTCTCTATTAATCAGGTCGTTATATTTCATCTGTTATTACATTGTAGATTATTTGCTATTAAAACACTAGATGATCTCTATGGACCAGATTGATACTTATCGATCTACCCTTATACATTAGATCAATCTGTATGTCTAACACTTAGTCTAGACATGGTAAGTAAAACACATATCAATTTCCTATGGACCAGATCGTTACATTGATATGTTCATTAACTTTGTGTCGACCTATAACTAATAAATCATAATAAAGATAAGCATCAATATAATTAGTTAAATATAAGCATAGATGATTTTGATAGCATTATCAAAACATATGATAGTTTCAACAACATCAAAAAATTTGATACTTTGTTGCCTGGACATGAGCTCAGGCAAGAGTTGAGCATCTATTTGTTACCTCTTATTTATATCTTACCCTTTTTGAGAAGAATGAAATATTTTCTCTTGATGAGTTGATCTTAATATTTTCCTCCTTATCGGCATAATTTGTTCATTATATTTTCTTCCTTTTCGGGATTATCATAAAGGTCATAAAAATGTTTCAATTCAGGAAGTTTAGCTTATTCTGATGAATCTCCTTCGGCAATATGGGACCGTAAGGTGTATATAGCTGGATATGTTTAAAGTTTGCATGGTACTAGATAGAAACGAGTATTCTTTAGGAACGTGTCTGTAATAGTTTTGAGTAGTTAGTCAATCCAGAGGTGTGGATATTTTTTTGCCGCTCCGAGATAGAGTACATTTGTTGATAATGGTGCTAGTTATATTAAACATCCCCATATGTACTCGGTATTTTGAGTCTTTTGACATGTACAGAAAAAGTCCTATTTGAGGCAATTTTTCATTGTATTTATGTAATTATCTGTTATGGTTATTACATAATTATGAAGTTATGAGATTTAATGGCCTAGTTAGGATTATGATGTGTAAATTCGTATGGAGATATAAGTATGATATGAATCATAAGAAATGTGCTGATAGTAGTTCTATTGTGTAGAAAATGCATAATTCTATCTATAAGAAAAGTTATGAATGAAAGAGAAGGTGAAGTTCCACATAGGGAGTATGCAGATCAATCACCACGTAGATTCAATGAGTCATTTCTTAAGCAAAACCCATCATCTTTCGATGGCACGGGAAACCCAACTGATGCATAACAATAGATTAATGCAATAGAGAGGATCTTTAATTTTCTCCGCTGCACTTCTCAAAAATTATTGTCATGTGTCACGTTTCAGCTAACTGGATCTGCCGACTTCTGGTGGGAGGCTAAGAAGAAGACGATGACTCCGGAACAACTAGATAAATTTTCATGGGATGATTATCAGAAATGTTTTTATGAGAAGTATGTTCCTAAGAGCTATATAAAGAAGAATGAGATGAAATTTTTAAATTTGAAACAAGTAAGGATGACTGTGACATGATATGATCGTCTTTTCTGTGACATGTCATGATATGCTTTCCAACAGGTGGATACTGATGAGAAGATATCCGAAAAATTCATCTATGGATTGAAACATGAGATAAGAATTGTCTTTTGCTAGCCATGGAAAACTAACTTATATTGAAGCTCTTAGTCGAGCATTAGATGTTGAAGCAGCAATGCATAATGACAAGCAAACACCAACTCCCCAACTAAATAGTGGAGATAAAAACAAAAGAAAGTGGAAAGAAATAATAGTAACCACAATAGAATAAATTATGGGAACCAGTGTTACAAGAAACTTTGGCAGGGAAATATGACACCACAGGGGCGAGAACCAGAGAGGTCAACATTTTCCGAACAGACCAGAAACCAAACAGGACAACAAAAGGGTTCTCCTTGCCCAAAATGTCTTAGATCTCATGGAGACACTTGTTTAGCCGGAAGTGATAGTTACTACAAATGTGGTCAAATGAGGAACTTTGCCAGAGATTGCCCTGGACTAAGACAAGGGGGAATGAGAAGATTGTATCAACGAGGTTATCCCCAACAGTTCAGGACTATTCAAGCTCAACAGCAACCACAACAACGACTGCAACAACAACGACAACAACCTCGTTAGCCCCAAGTGCCACAAGCTAGAGCCTTTTCTCTACAACATAAACGACCTGAAAATAATAAGGAGAATCTGAAAGGTATGGGAAAAATCCTTAACATACATATTATATTGTTGTTTGATACGGGTGTTTCACATTCTTTTATTGCTAGTGCTTGTGTAGACACTCTTAGGGCTCGTTTATGAGAGGATAACTAAAATAATCTGGGCTAAAGTGGTTGTTTGGTAGACCATTATGTTATCTGGTTGGCCCGCTTATTAGTTAGGTCTTGTACTAAAAACACTGTATCGTTGAGTGACTAGAACTAGCGGAGACCCTCCGTTTTGCCAATTTTAAAATCAACACTATTAATTTATTTATCATTTTCCAAAATTAACCTTCTCATCCACCCTCAACCCAACGATCTTCTACTATTCTCTCTTCCTCTTGCGCCAACGAATTTCAAGAAATGAGATAGCGGAGAGATGGGATTTCTTTGAAGGTGGTTGTTCCTCTCCGTCCTCCGATGATTCTTCCATTAAAAATCCAACATCCCTTTATCTTCACCCAAAAATCGTTAGCGAAAAAGGGTTTTTTATTCAAAGGGGGTTATTTGCAGCCATGATAAAGACAATTCTTCTATAGTTTTGATTCAGTTTGAAAAGATTGTGATGATTCTCTCTTGGTTTTGTTTATGTTTGAGCCAATAGATTGGGTATTGCGAATCCGACTACGATTTTGTACTTTCTTCTTTTTTCTCTAACAGATCTGAGTGCCTCCTACTACGATTCTTTTTCCCTCTTTTCTCTAACAGACCTGAGAGCCTCCCACTACGATTTTTACTTTCTTCCTTTCATTATTTTTGATATATTTGGTTAAGGTGTATGTGCAGGAGAAATGATGGTGAATTCATTTGGATTTCTTAATTTCACGAATTTCATCTCATTCTCTGTCTATCCCACCATTCAATTTCTGTAATTTCGCAAGTTGATTTTAAATCTACATTTATATTTCTATGATTGCTCTATGGAGAATATGGTTAATTATTCATCTTCGTATCAACAGTTGTATTTATTTGGATTTGAATTTTTTTTTTTTAAAACAAATTGCCTCTTCTTTCGACCGCAAGGGATACTGAAATAGAATTTGGATTTCTTGACTTTTTATGATTTTGCATTCATTTGAATTGTTATGAAGATGGAGAGGGGAGTGGAATTCAGGGGTGAAGATGAACATGATAATGGTTGGTGGCGGTGGAGTTTTTCTCGAAGATGAAAATGGTGGTGGTTTGTGGACTTTTTGGAGATGGAGATGATGATTATGGGTGGCAGTGGAGGTGTAAGAAGAAATAAGATTATAAGTGTAAATTGTTATTTTACCTAAATCTTAAAATAGGATACCAAACACCTAACTAATATTTCACTTATCTTGACATATCTCAACCATACATACTATTTTAAACCTATCTTAACTAGGATACCAAATGAGGCCTTAAACTTAAGACATAATGTGTTGGAATCAGTTCTCCAGTGGGAGGAATTACAACTGTTACACATGTTTGCTTATACCTAAAAATAGAATTAGGATCCTTTAATGTTGTAGCAAATAATAGTTATCAGTCAACGATTAATATGACACCTTATGTAGCATTGTATGGAAGAAGCTCAAGATAGACAAAAATCATATGTTGATACACGCTGAATAGAGTTACAGTTTGAAATTGGAGACAATATTTTTCTAAAGGTTTCTCCATTTAGAGTAATTGTGAGATTCGGCGTGAGTGGAAATTAAAATCTCATTTTATACGGCCTTACGAAATCCTAGAGAAAATAGGCTCGTCAGCTTATAAACTTGTGTTACCTTCAAATTTTGGGAATGTACATAACGTGTTTCACGTTTCTCAATTAAGAAAGTAAATTTATGACCCGAAAAATGTAATCGAACAAGACAATATTATCCTTAGTCCAGATATGAGTTATGTAAAAACTCAAATTTATTTTATATCGGAAGATACAAGAATTGAGAAATAGATCAATAACAATAGTAAAAGTCTTGTGGAGACACCATGGATGTGAGGAAGCGACGTGGGAACTTAAAGAAAAGATGTAAAAGAAATATCTAAAACTCTTTAGAGGTATGAAAATTATGATGCTTTTTCAAAGTTTGGTGCGCAAAAACAGTTTTGTGACTGTTTTAGCAACCTAACTTGGACCATTTATATATCTCAGATAAAGAAGTATTTTGGAGTGTTTTATTTTCATTTAAGTATCCAACATTACAAGGTTTCTAGAATGCTATAGCGCATCTCCATGTGATTTATGAATTGAAAGTTAGGAGCCTTCAAAGTTCATGAAAAACCACTCAAAAGTTGTCAATTCGAGAAAATATGCAACACTTTGAGTAGCAAATGTTGAGATGTCATATCTCTCAAGCCTTTTATTCAATGAGTCTAAGTTTCTATATGTATGTAGTAGGGATTCACATTAGTTTATAACATATTTTGATTTCCCCTGAAACCCTCTATATCAGTAGTTATGATCGAGCAAAGGTGGTAAGATAGTCATGTTTCTTATATAAAGGATAGTTTAGATAAATGTGGTTAAGTGTTCTAGATTGTGCATTGTGTCTTGATTATGAGTTATATCTTTAGATGGTGACGGGATAAAAATGTAATAGTATGAACCTAATTAAACATAAGCCAGAAAACACAATATGGGCCCCAGATACACCTACATAACTCCAAATCCCCGGATTCGTTACAGTTCCTCATGTGATACTCCAACCCCCCCCCCCCCCCCACCCCCAATGAATCATTAGGAAATTATTATGAGATTTATGGACACTATCTAATAGTAAGAAGTAAAAAAAAAAAGTGATTTTTTCTATACATTCGAACCACTGTTGGTCATATTTCTCTTTATCAAGAAATCGAAGAAGCCCTACAGGGATTTTCTCAGGCCAGTTCATTGGTTCCTAACTAAAATTAATTAATTAATAACTAAGTCAATTTGACCCAATTAATTTGAAGTTATTGACCCGGTTAGACGTTAACTTTAATTAATTCATTCACCAAGATTATTTTGAGTCCAATTAATTACTCTATGAAATATAATAAAGTATTGATCTTATATTAATATTTAATCGACTCCACTTTATGATAAATATTGAATTACCCGGCGACCACCCAAATTATAGATGTAATTCTCCTTTTATCATTTATTATTTCTTGATTTTAAGATTATTAAATCCATTAATTGATTGTGTACGCTAACAACTTAAAATTAATTAATATGTTTATGTCACGCCCCGTTCCCCGCCCTCCCCGGCAGAGTCCGGGCGCGTGACTATAGAATAAATAAATGAAGGATAAATTGGAACACTGAATGCTTTGACTGAACAAATGATACTTCGATAACTGAGTTTTGTTCATACAAGGATTTAATTTATAAAATTGGCAACTTTGCCAAACAAAAACTGATAAAACTCGCACAGCGGAATAAGGATCGACTGAAGTCTACGTGTATGAAGACACGTAGACACCCAAGATTTATTTAAAAACCGACAAGCCCACCACAGCATCTCCCAACATCATGTCTCAACCTGCACATTTATAAATACATGCAGGGCTGAGTACAACGTACTCAGTAGGCACATGCCAAATCGCATACATACATATATAATTGTCAATGCCGTAAGAGTGAAACAAAGGGATTTTGTCTTTAAAAGCACCTACGTTCACTAAATTCCTTTGTGAAAGATCCTAGGTTCGACAGCTGTCTAATTTTCTTTAGTATACTTGCCATATCTGTAATTTGATGATTTATGGTACCGAGAAGGTGGCCACCTTCTACATACACCGAACCGGCCAACCCGATCGATGACTCACGGTCCACTATAACCGGTCAACAACTTTGATGACTCCCGGTTATTTGTGCACATTTAGTTCGAGTAGGTTACACCACCTACTGGAACCCGAATTCGATTTAAATTCTTCGGATCCTTAAACCAGGCATCCAGGATCCTTACACCAGGTACCCTTAATCAGATAGGCATTGATACAAAATATAAATCATTTCGGCAAGACAACACTTTGAAACATATTTTCTCAATTTGAAATCAATTCGAATGCAGCATAAATATTATACGTGCACACATAATTTTCTTTGTAATAGAAAGCCTACTTGGATAACTTCGACTTGCACTTGATTTGATCTCGAAACACGAAACAGGTCTCTCGTAAAAACCTTTAGAAGAGCTCGTATAAGTTAAAATGCCCTTAGTGCATTTGAAACATTTAATTGTAAGAATATATTATTCTTAGTTCTTGTTTCGACTCGTTAATTGAGATATTGATACCTCGGATCAATATTCTTTCTAATGGTGTTGAATCCTCGATTCAATTATTTTGGTAGTAATAAGTGTATTAACACTTAATGAAATAATTAATACTCAATAATTAATTATTCGATTAATATTAAAGTTCTATTTATGTAACTCTTTACATAGCCTTAGAATATTAATACTATTAATAAATCCTTAATAGAAGTAGAGACAATCTTTCTCTTAATTTAGAACCCAATTAATTTAATTTGATCTTCTTTGGTTTAATACTTAGGCTTAAATTATTATAAGCTCTAAATATAAATACTTAATTTATATTTATATTAATTACTATCCTCTTCTTCATTATTTAATAGTTCTAATTAATGTAACTCCATCTTAATTAAATCTTATCTTATTAAAATGTTTAAACTAGTCCATTTGAATTAATTAAGTGAGCTTAACTTAATTAATTTAATTAGTTAAGTATTAATTACCTTAAAATTAATAACTAAGCCCATAAGATTTATTAGTATAGCCCAATCCTAAATTAAATTTTCGGCCCAGTATTAGTATTCTTTTAGGCCCAGAATAATTAAATTCCAGCCCAGAATCATTCCCCCGGCCCGTAAACCCGGCCCATTTCCTAAACAACCCTAATCCCTCTTTCTAACCCTAATTCATTTCTTCCAAGACACAACTTCTTCCTTCTCCCTCTCTCGTTCTCTCTGCCTCATTTCCCCCTCTTCATTTTTCTCCCTCACTCTTTTCTTCCCTCTCTTTCTGTTTTAACGCTCCCTAGTTCAAAACTCTCTCTCTCTCTGACTGATTCGGTTCCTTACTCTCCGTTCCAGACACTTTTACCCGACTCCTTCTTCCCTCCAGTGTGCACGATTTCTGAATTTTGAGAAGGTAAAATGTTGGTTTCGATTCCCTTTAATTTCTGTTTTAAATTTTAAACCCTAACTTCTTCTGCATGTTGAAATCTTGTTGGGTTTTAGATGATTAAGCTTTCTAAGCTCCATTTCTGAAAGTTGCACCTAATAATTTCTAAACTTCAATTTGCTAATCTCTTTCTCTTCTTGATTTTATTTCCTGCAGAAGCTACTGGTTCAAGTTTGGACTAGGGTGAGGTCCAAAACTGCCGATTAGCACACAGCTTGCATAAGCTAAGCTTCTTTCCCTTTCGGTTCTAGATAATAATTTTTTTTTGTAGTATGTGATTAAATTCCTAGTCAGATTGTACTATGTTTCTCATTTGAATTAATTTGGTATTTTGGGATGCTGGGGATTTAATACCTGGTTGTGGTTTCTGTTTTCGTGGATTCAATAATTTCATCTGCTTCCCTATTGTTTTGCAAGATAATCTGATTCTGAGTTGGGTCTGTATATTAGTCTAAGTTCCTGCTTAAATTTTCAATCTAGAATGTCTCTATTTTATGAGTGCTCAACTTGACAGAACATATACTCATTCTGCTTCTTAGTTTCTGATGAATAATGCTATGTTCTGATTTCCAAATTCTGTTTTATAATTGCTTATCAAAACTGCGAACATATATATATTAAGTTCATATTCTGGCTTTTAACTGTTATGTAAAATCTGTATATATATATTTACTGGACTTGGGAAAACTGCATGAATTTTTCTTATTTTCTGCAATCTGAAACTATATCTATGTTTTATGGATACTTATGGTTTGTTGTTCACACTATGAACATAGATTTTAAGTTTACACTCTGGACATTAAACTGGGATTTAAAACATGGATATGTATATAAACTGGTCTTTGTAAGACTGTAGGATTGAGAATATTTCTGAAAACTGTATAGTTGGTATTCTGTTTTGGTTCTACATGTATCAAGCTTCAGTTTTGTTTTTAAAATTTGGACTTGGAATCATTTCAACTCTTGAATAAAATCTGAACAATTTACCATTATATGTTTTCTGTTTTCATGTATTATATTGGATAGCAGAATATAGTTTTGATATATGATTGTAAGTTGAACTATAAGAGGTAAAAATGGAAAGTAGAGCTAGAGCTTAGTTTCATTACCTTAACTTGAACTACTTCTTCTTCTTGTGTGTTAAAAAGATTGCTGCACTGCTAATGTTTTAAGTGTGTTTTTGGGTGTGGTGAAACGTTTCATAAGGCAGCCCTGCACCCCTTTTTATAGTTTGATGTAGTGTGTTATTGATAGCTTAGTGCTTAAGGTTAGATAGCTATACTAATAGACTTAATGCTATTATTTGTAGGGCATGGGATGAAGGCATGGAGCAGGGCATCTCTCCCTCACTCAATCGAGCTATTGCAACCATCTATACTTTGTTTCTTTCTTTCACTGTATGGCTGCCATGCTGCTTAATTCTTACTGCAGCAGCATGGTGGTTTATGTTTATTCATTCCCAATGTTAAAGTGATCATCTCTTCTTACACTTATGGAAGTACTTTCTTCTTTCCTTTGTTTTAGAGACTGCAGTAGCATGGTGGTTTATGTAATACACTTGGATCTTTTATGTTGCTTACTACCATATAATGTAATGATACATATATATCTATCTAGTTCATAGTTTATAGTGTTTCATTTTATTATCTTTCCTTATTTAATTGGGATTGCTTTTATAATATACTTGAGTGTTTCTATCTTACTTCTTTCCAATCCAAACACTTGCATTTCTTAACATATATTTTTGTATCATGCGTGTGGTTCCATATGGTGTATTCAGATTTCACCAACATATATATATATATATACTTAAGTGTAGCATGCTTCATTAGATACATACAAAATCTTAACCATACAATTTATTGTTATAAGTAACCCATGTATGTCATATATAAGTTCTTCAAACTTTATAACATATTTCTACACTTATAATATATATATGTCCAAAGTAAATTATACACCTTAATATTAGTTCCTTAAGATATTTAATCAAGATTTCTTTAATAACTTATTATCCTAATCACAAACCCCTCTTCACTAGATTAAATTCTCGATATTTTTAAATAAACTTCTCAATATGTAATTAATAATCGCATCCGAATATCGTTTACTCAAATAATTAAAAGATGGGGTATTACAGTTTATTGGTGAGTAATACAGTTCATACATTAATTATCATATATGGAATAAATTTCAACCGGTAGTGTTTCTTATATAATAAACTTCTCTGAACGTCTCACGAGGATTTAATCAACTCGGGGTTTACCGAGACGTTATTCCATGCAACAACAATCAAACACTTCTCTTTAAACCAATTACCACTACCCAAAACATTACTGTAAAAGGTTATGAAAAACTCGCAAGTGCAAATGAATCAAAGCAGTGAATAGTCAACCGTGCATACTAATGTCATCGTCACATATTAAGAAATAAATAATTTTCGAGAACCCGTTCTTAGAAACAACACGAATAACTTATCTCATTGTGAAACCACACAATATATATATATATATATATATATATATTGTTGGGAACCCTCACAATATTTTGTTTTGATGATTTTCTTTCGAAACAACACTTAGATTTACTTTAAGTCTTGCTTGTTAGACTTAGCATACTCAAATTGTAACAGGAGATCACTTAATTCATAAGTGAACCTGATAGGGAGCAAGCCTGTCTTTCATTTTAACATTGGTATATTGTAAAGAAAAGACTAAATTATAAAGTCTTATCTATAGAAAACCAACCTCTTAGACCAGGTTAGCTGATGACAAAAATTGTAACGAACTCAAATACATTAAGTATTTTTTTCATATAGGAAATCATTTGTTTAGATAGTCTTCTCATATTTTTGAAGCAGACCAGCGAACCTGAAGCAAGCAGATAACCTAATAAGGTCACTCAACCTGGACCAAACATGTTCCACACCCAGCTTTACTTATTAACTTAAGGAGCAAATCTGGACCAGACCACCTCGCTGGTAGTGAACCTGACCAAACGAACTCAATGAATCAACATGTCCCTTACAGATCACTTTATTAGAGATTATGTAATCTTCAGATATACAATAAGTCATCTGAAGTTTTACATAGTCATCTGATATTCTCTAAGTCATATGGGTATACAATGCGTCACCCAATGAATTTAAAGAGAATCTCACCTTATGCCACGTCACTTGGAGTTTCAAAGAAGGAAGGAGAATCAATCAAGAGTTCAAAGATGGAAAGAGATCAATCAGCTATCTGTTACCATATTCAAGGAGTTCTCGTCAAATCTTTCTCTACATGGCAAGAGGATCAATTAAGAATTCAAATCCATGATTGGCAATCAACATTTAAATCACGCCAATCAACCCAACGGTCAGAATTCAAATTCATAACCTATAAAAGCTGCGAACAACATCTGGACAAATACACATCATAAGGTCACTTAACCTGGACCAAACATGTTCCACACCCAACTGTTCTTTTCAACTTTAAGAGCAATATTAGACTAGACCATCTCGCTGGAAGTGAACCTGACTTGACCAGCGCAGAGAGTGAACATGTGTCTTACAGATCACTAAGTTAGAGATTATGTAATCTTCGGATATACAATGTGTCATCTGAAGTTTTGCATAGTCATCTAATCTTCTCAAAGTCATCTGGGTATACAATGTGTCACATGATGTACTTAGAGAGAATCTCATCCCTATGCCACGTCACTAGGAGTCTGAAAGAAGGAAGGAGAATCAATTAGAGATCAAAGAGGAAAGAGATTAATCAACGAATCTATTACCAAATCAACAAGATCTCGCTAATTTTTCTCTACATGGCAAGAGGATGAATTAGGGATTCAAATCTATGATTAGCAATCAACATTTAATTCTCGCCAATTAACCCAACGGTCAGAATTCAAATTCTGAGCCTATAAAAGCTGCGAACAACATCTGGAAAAGAGACACGAACATACGCGCGATCATATACGAGATTTATCATCAAATTTCTAAGTGTTGAAATGTTGATGAGAAGTCTATGCAATATCGAAGGATCCAACAACGAAGATTTCTCATTCCATAATTGTTCAAAGCCGTTCGTGAATTTATTTCACACCCACCCTCGATTCAAGTCTGTCTTATCGAGAAGAAGATTAATATCTTCGCTAGCTTAGTAGTTTTCTAAGTGGATTAACGTGAAGGTATTGTAGCAGATTTATCTGCAAGTTGTAAGGGACACGACCCCAATTCGTGCACAAGTTTTGGTCTAGTTTTGATTGAAACTTATGGCTCGTTCTCAGCGAGTTTAAAGAAGAGAGTTTATCCTATTAGTGGATATACGATCTAGTTTGATTGGACAGTGAACATAAGGGGTTTCCCGAACCACGTAAAAACAACTGTGTTCTTTACTTTACGCATTTTATCTTCACTTGTTTTATTCACTAACCATTCACTTGCACCCAAACTTGCATTTGTTTTAATCAACTCTTAATATATTCGACTAAGTGTTTACAAAGGTTTTCATATAAGAGCAACCAATTAAATCCACCATCTTCCGCACACTCACAATTTAAGATACCAAGATCACTCTTATTTTCTTACCTGCATAACTCACTTGAGAGAGCTCTACTTGCACATATCGACTTAACCTACTAAAGTGAACCTGATCTGTCAACCCAGGCTATCTCCCAGCGAGTAAGCCTGATCTCTATGATTAATTTATCAAGTAAACTGAAAAGTTGGTATTTGGTAATTTATCAAGTAAACTGAAAAGTTGGTATTTGGTGTATTCCCGACCCCCCCCGCCCCCCCCCATATACCAAACCTTACTCTTTACTCTTTTGAGACCAACAAGTGTTATCAGAGCAATGGTTTAACTGACCATTGTATCTATTTCACAAGGTTAATACCTGCGTGGTCAACTTGAATAGATCAAGGAAAACCTATTTTCATTCACGAGCATATTATCTGTCACTATGGAATCTTTTGTTATTAGGGCTTGTGAGGAGTTCTCTATCCAAGGATACAGAGAATGGAGCTTTAGAATCAAGACCTGATTGAAAGCTCATCACTATCTGATGTGGAAAGTGATAGAAGAAGGTCCATTGGTCATATATAAAGAAAAGACCCTGTACGTGACACTGGAGTTGTAACAAAGCATGTACTCAAAGATCCAAGAAAGTATACTACTAAAGAACGACGTGAAGCTAACTTAGATGATTTTGCTAAAGGAATCATTTTCAACACAGTCAAAGGAGTTCATCTAACGAGAATTCAAAATTTGTATACAGCTAAGGAAATGTGGGAAGCACTGCTAGAACTCAGTCTTGGATCAGAAGCAATGATCGAAAACAAACTTTCAATGGCTTGCAACAAATTTGATGAATTTAATATGCAACCTAGATAATCCATTGATCTAATGAAGACTAGGTTTACTAAAACTTTTCTGGAGATATCTGCTCTCAAGAAGGATAAATATACTCAAAGAGAGAAAAATCTCAAAGTCATCATAGTACTACCACCTAGCTGGGAAATCTACGCAGCAATGCAGCCACTAAGAGCTGACTTCAATATTCTCACCACTGAAGCCTTATTTGATCATCTAGTTGGTCATGAGTATGATATGAAGATAATCCACAAAATAGATTACTCATCTAGCAAAAAGGGAGAAAGTAGCTCCAAGAAAGAAAATGAGGTAGCTTTTAAAGCCAAAATTCCAGTTGAGGAACCAGTTGCACCTGCTACAGAGGAAGAAAGTTCAAGTGAAAAATTTCTTAAGGAATTTGCTATGATTGTGAAAAGATTGTAGAAACTGGAAACCAGATCGAAGAAGTATCGAAGGTTCTACAATGAAAACAAGAAAAATCGTTACCAAAAAAGTAGAGACCAAGATCGATCTGAGAAAAAATATGAGGTAAAAAGTTCCAATAAATCTTCTAATTCTATTGATTATACTTGTTATGGTTGTGGTAGAATAGGTCACTTCAAAACCGATTGCCCCGACCTATATAAGAGTCAAAGAGAAGAACTAAGAGCGAAAAGAGATCGCAAACTCAAAGCTCAACGCAAAGCTATGCTAGCTGAAGAAGAATCAAGCTCAAGCCATTTCTTAGATAGCTCATCAGAGAACAATGAAGCATTCGTTTCACAAGATCAAGAAAAAGATTGGGATGAGTGTTACATGGGAATTGACAATGGTCTCGACCAGAATGAGGTAAATTCACATGTTTCTATGTCATCTAACAAACCTGTATATGATTCTTGTGATGAAGATGAAGCTAAAGTTTCTTGGGAAGAGATCAATGAGATGCTCAAAAATTACACAAATCTGAAGAAACTATTCCAAGATGTCATCAAGGAGAATGACAAGCTCAATGAGACTGTGAAGATACTAAGTGAAGCAAACACGAAGTTCTCTGTCAAATGAAAGGATCTTGAAGAACATATTAAAACAAAAAATGAGGAGATCTACTCACTCAATTCAAAGGTCAAAGATTTGATAACCAGAAACGAAGTAGTTGAGGAAAAATTGCAAAAGACGAGAGAGAACATGAGTAAGATCAACAAGAGCAGCGAACGAGCTAGTATGATTATGGAAATGCATAACTAAGCCAGATTGACTACTGAATTAGGTTATACTGGAGAATCAAGCTCAACCAAATTTGTAGTCCAAAGACAAAAGATACCAGATCAAGTTGTCGAACTATAGAATGGGAAAGATCACCCATAGAAGATGATGGTGAAACAAGTAGGAAACAACAGGTAATACCAGGTCAAAGGTCAACCTGCTCATTATGTCAAATCAGATAGGAACCAAAAGCAGGTTGAAAGATAAGGTCCACAGGTAACCTTTGGTTGTAACTCAAAAGGTTATACCAGAGGATATGGTAATATTAAGATTGGCAAGACCACTATTACAAATGTTTCATATGTTGAGGGTCTTAGTCATAATTTATTTTCTGTTAGTCAGTTTTGTTCTAATGGTAACCAGATTATCTTTGATGCTAACAATTTCTTTGTGAAGAACAATGAAGGAGATGTAACTCTTCTACATTTAGACTTATTTGGTCTAGTAACGTCATTAAATATTAACGGTAGAAAGTATACTTTAGTTATTATTGATGATTATTCCAGATTCAATTGGGTTATCTTTTTGTTTAAGAAAATGAAACCTTGGAGAAGCTACCTGATTTCTTCAACAAGATGACTGGATAAAATGAGACCACCATCATGTCTATCAGAACAGATCATGGCACAAAGATTCTAAATCAAAAGATAGAAGAATATTGCAACAAGATGAGAATTACACATCAAATATCTGCCTCGATAACGCCACAACAGAATGGAGTAGTGGGAAGGCGGAACAGATCTTTAAAGGAAGCAACACTCACCATGTTAAACGCCACTAACCTGCTAAAAACCAAGGATAAAGAGTCCATATTACTCTCAGAACAGATCAACACCGCGTGTTACACTCAGAACAGATCGGTTATTACTCTCAAACATGGAAAGACTCCATATGAGATATGGAACAACTGAAAATCAAGAATGAAAAGTCTTCGTCCACGGATTGTTCTCTTGGTTGTCAAGCCTTTCTTTTATATGAAATAGTAGACGCCCGTTTGAAAAGTGAACCTCCAAAAGGACCTCTTCTTTGTGATTCGTGTCAAAAAGAAGGGGTTTGGTGACTTTCAAGTTCTTTCTGCTTTGACAGAGCTTCAAGCAATTGGTAGGACCAAGAGCCTTTCCGGAGTTAGAAGACTAATAAATTAAATCCTTCCTTCGGCAGGGGTTGCTGCTTGACCTTGATCTAACGGAGTGAGAATCTTGTTATTCACACCTGAAGACGGTAACTGAGAACTACTTGATGGCATAGCATCTGAAGCAAACGCATGTCATAAATAGACAAAACAACTAGGTGCCCCGAAAAGGGTATTTTCGTGCTTTTGGGTGTACATGTTACATTCATAATAATGGGAAATCCCAATTGAAAAAATTTGATAACAAAACTGACCCTGGAGTATTCGTAGGATATTCTGGTGTTAGCAAAGTTTATAGGGTTTACAATAGGAAGACTCATATTGTGGAAGTAACACCTCATATTGTATTTGACGAATCTATTCTTAAATACAGGGAAACAGGTGAAGAACAGGCTCACAACCAGATGACTACTAGAAGCTCAAGAAATATATTAATCGAAGACATTCTGATCTGGAATCCACTAGAAGATGAAGAAACTGATGTTCAACCTACAGCTGAGACCATCATACAGCAAGGGGGAACAACTCATATTGAATCTGATCAGAACAGACCAGATCAATCTAGAGATAGTGAACATGCTCATAGTCAACCTGATGAATCCAATGAAATCAACAACAGTTTGGATACCAACCTGGAGATTGAAATGGACAACCCATTCCAAGCAACATCATCAGCACACCCAGAGTTTGAGGACCTAACAAAAGAACCTAAACCTGAGATATCAGAAGAGGAGATGTCTAGGCGCAGAACATGGATTCAAGATCATCCACCAGAGCAGATTGTTGGGAACCTCACAGACCGTGTGAAGACTATGAGAATGCATGGAGAGAGTGCATTACTAAGTATCTACCTTTCTCACGTTGAATCAGCGGATGCATATGAAACACTACAAGATGCAGATTGGATAGTAGTTATGCAAGAGGAGCTCAACAAATTCAAGAGAAACCAAGTATGGTATCTCGTAGATCAACCCAAACACCAAGGAATAACAAGTTTTAAATGGGTATTAAAAATTAAACTAGATGAGAATGGAGTAGTAAGGAACAAGGCCAGATTAGTTGTCAAAGGATATAGTCAACAAGAGGGTATAGACTTTGATGAAACATTCGCCCCAGTTGTCAGATTGGAAGCTATCAGATTATTCCTGGCATATGCAGCATACAAACGATTCAAACTATACCATATGGATGTCAAGAGCGCTTTCCTAAATGGTATTCTGGAAGGAGTATATGTAGAGAAACCACCTGTATTTGAAGAAGGAGATCCAGAACAGAAAGTCTACAGATTGTCAAAAGCAATCTACGGATTGAAGCAAGCTTCAAGAGATTGGTACGAGACATTATCAACTTTTCTACTAGAGTCAGGATTTCAATGAGGCTCAGTTGACAAAGCGTTATTCATCATCAAAGTTAAGGAGCATATCCTTTTAGTGCAAATTTACGTAGATGATATCATTTTTGGATCACAATCTGCTTATTTATGTGATAAATTTGTTGGTCTGATGAAAAATAAATATCAAATGTCCATGATGGGTGAGATGAATTTCTTTTTAGGATTACAGGTGAAGCAGCTATTTGATGGTATATTCATAAATCAAGCAAAGTACGTCCAAGACTTGATCACCAAGTTTGGAGTCAAAGATAACAAACCTATCAAGATCTCAATGCAGACCAACGGGAAGATTGATCCAGATCCAGAGGGCAAACCAGTCAATATAACTCAATACAAGGGTATCATAAGCTCACTTTTATATCTAACTGCTAGTCGACCTGACGTACTTTTGCAGTTGGAGTTTGTGCAAGATACCAGGTCAACCCCAAAGAATCTCACATGGAAGCAGCTAAGAAGATACTACGCTATCTCAAATGAACAGCTCACATAGGCTTATGGTATCCATGTGATGATAATTTTAAGTTAATTGGTTATTCAGATTCTGATTATACAAGATGTAAGCTAGAAAAAAAGTCTACTTCTGGAACTTATCAATTTCTTGGAAACAAGTTGATCTCTTGGTTCTCAAAGAAGCAAACCTCCGTAGCTACATCAACTACTGAAGTTGAGTACATGGCCGCTGGAAGCTGTTGTGCTCAGATACTATGGCTTAAGTGGCAAAACAAAGATTATGAGGTCAATGTGAAGGAAACACATATATTATGTGATAGCTCGAGTGCTGTCGCGATTACACATAATCCAATCTTACATACAAGGTGTAAACATGTGGATGTGAGACACCACTTCATAAGAGATCACATGGAAAGGAAGAATGTGCAGATAGAGAAGATACACACCGAAGTACAGCGAGCTGATATCTTAATCAAGGCACTACCTGAGGAAAAATTTAAGATGCAATGTGGAAAGCTATGATTGCTAAGCTTGGATGAAAGAAGCAGATCGATAAGATCCAGATCACTGGATGGAGATCACCTAGCAGATTATTAGTATCAGATTGACAGAAAGCAGATTATTGTAAACAAGTATAGATCACTTCATAACACAGATCACTCAAAAAGCAGATCACCTGTCAAATCAGCAGACCACTGTGAAGGAACAGATCACAAGAAGTCTTGTTTCAGACTCATAACACTCATGCCATGTGGAAATTATTTTCCATATACATTCCTTGATTAAGGGGGAACTTAGAAATTCTGTATCAATTTCTGATTTTATTTACAACCTTAATCTTACTAAATATATTATAAATATTGACAGAGTTGACGTATTTTATATGTTTGGTAATGATTTTTGCAAGTATGGGAAAGCGTATCGAGAAAGAATGATTACCAAAAATTGGGAAGGGAAGTTGCAGAGGAAAAATACGAAACATACGCGCCTCAATCTAACCCTACAAATAGGGTGCGTGTACTAGACGCGTCTCAAAAGTGAGAAAATGAGGAAATAAAAGCGGAAAAACTAAAAGGGAGAACTCATCTGAACCCTTCATCTTTTACTTTTTATATTAGCCATCCATTATTTGCTTATATATGTGTTTCAACGCATAAATGTTCATCTTCTACCTAACTTCATCTTTAACTTAGAGTATATAGCCTTAACATTTTCTCTGCAAAACTTTCTCAAATCATTTTCAAATCTTCAAACTTCTTTTCAAAAATGGTGGAATCTATCATGAAATTTCCCGAACGTATCTTCGAAGTTCAAAAACATATCTCACCAGAACCATATGTAGTTCACAACACCCACGGTTTTCAAAAACTTGAATAAATTTATGCGTTAATCAAACGATGCAGAGGTTCTTTTTGATTTATGTTATGCATATGCGTGTTCTTATGCTATTTATACATGAATTTGATTATTGAATGCTCTGAATTCTTATTTACCGTTTGCTATATTAGTTTTCTGAGAATTTCTTCATATGCTTGGGTTTATGCTAGAGTTCTTGTCATTAATGATGTTCATACTTATTTCTTGTTGTGAATCTTATTGAAAATCATGATTATGATAATATGATATGAATGCATGATTGGAAGTAGAACTCCTTAGTAGATATATAGAAATCGGGAAAACTGCATATATGATATTCATATTATTTATGCTTAAGTATTGTTGAAACTGATATAGTTTGGACTGAGTTTAGATAATTATAGGTTATTAACCTATAAATTCTTGTATAGGATTCCATAATATCGTGACATCTCATCCCGAGATGTATCTACCAAGACAAGTTGTTGTCTTTTATTTGACGTGGGAAGATGATAAGACAGCAGATGAAGCAACAGTTTTAATGCTGATAGGAGATCGGAGCACCAGCAAAACAACATATGATGTAATGCAGATGATCTTGCATGCTTATCATCTAAAGGATGAAGGAATGGACCTAGCCAATATTACCAAGGAACAGCTGCAAGAAGCAATGGAGGAAATAATGGTTATAACAAAAACCTACACAGGGAGGATGTTTTCCATAATATTGCTAACTCTCGGATACAAATTGCTATTTGACTTCGTTCAGATAATTTTTATGACCCACAGCGGATCATATGACCACGTCACTCCAGCCAAGATGAGGATATTAACTGCGGTTGTACTCAACCTGGCAGTTAATTGGGGAATAATTTTATTCAATTTGTTGGTGATGGAGGCCAGATTGGTGAACTTTAGCAAAAATGACAAAGGTCAGATTGATGGCGTATCTGTGAAGAGACACCTGAGGCATGCAACAAAAATCAGCTTCATGATCGAAGCTTTCTTCAAGCATCAAGCTTGGAAAGAAGATGTATCTTTCAACCAGCAGAACACCTTGCCAAAGGAGCAATACCAGCGCGAGATGGCACTTGGTTTATCACATGCCCTGTTCAACAAGTGAAAGAAGAGGTTCACATGAAGCATCTATTGGAGATGGGAAATTCGAACCCAACCTGGGTTGCACCATCCGAGGGGGAACCGAAGAAAGACAAGAAGAAGAAGAAAGAGAAGAAGGAAAAGCGAAAACTTGTCAGGAGGGCAAGTTCTTCGGAAACAGAGACATCTTCACCACCACCATAGCCGAAGAAACAGAAATTGAGGAAACAACAACCTGCTTCACTAGAAATTTCACCAAATCAAGAGATCTTGGATGATGTCCTACCTGAATCATCCTATGATCCGAGAAAAGAGAAGGATTTCTCTCCTGCCAGAACAGCTTCACCATCACCATCACCAGATCGATTGGAGAGAATCGATGAAGAAGAAGATGAGGAGGTCGATGAAGTCACTACCAAGAGGAGACAGGCAGAGGAGGTGATACAGTTGATAGAAAATGAAACATATCACTATGTGCTTCAAGATTTTCCTGGAATCAAACTAACTCCAGAGAGCTATGTAGCAGCTCCACGTGTCAAGACGTATCTACTGATCAATGATAGTGAATTCTATGTGTAGGACGCTCTGCTCACCATCAAATCCATAGAGGAACTGAAGATTGAAGAGGAAACTCTTCAAAATATCTTTGATGTGTCTAGCACAGTGGAGATCAGGGAGACATATCACGACATGATTTTGGGAATCGCCAAACATGAAGCCAGACAGTTGAAAGTTGATCTGAAGACATTCTACAAGGAGAAAATGGATTTTTTTTCAATTATGTCCATGAGTTAGACGATGAGGCAGAAGAGAATCTGGGAGAGTCATCTGTTCAACCAGATCACTTTGATGAAACAATGAAAGAAGCAGCACCAGAATAACCTAGTACATCACAACCAGATCAACAACCATCTACCTCACACACAGATCAACAGAAACAGCCATCTGAAGACCAACCAAAGAAGGAGATGGAGAAGGAGTCTGAGAAGGAGAAAGACTAGGGGAATGTACAAGGAGATGTTAATGAACCTGCTGCTGAGGAGATTGAAGAGGAACCTGTTGGACAGGTTATAGGAGGGGAGAGAACAAATGACCTGTACACACCAGGTGCAGCTGCAAAGTTAAAGGCTCATGTTGGTTTCTATGATCTGGAAGAGATACTGCACAATTAAACCAGGCCATATACCAATGAGCAAGTTGATGATCTCATTGATATCAAAGTCCAAGACCACCTGACTTTTTCGTGCAATGAGATCCAAAACATAGCAACCAAGGTACTTACTGATTTTAACAACCATCAAAACAATACGTTGATGATATGGAGAGAGTACTCAAGAAGAAGATCAGTGATGTTGTTGAAGGCATGGAGAGGACGTTTGCAGATGAGAGAGACACAGCTGATCTAGCCAAAGAGAAGCTTGATCTAAGATTGGAAACTTATGAGAAGAAGCTAGAAGAGGCCACTAAGTCCATTTCTGCCGTTACAGCAAACCAGAAGAAACAAATTGAGGAAGTTGTTAAGTAGAGAACAACCTCGATAGCAGCTGAGATCATAGAAGCCACTTCTCGCGATCTTCACAAGCAGCTGGATACTTTTGAAAAAGAAAGGTGCAAAGAGATTATGAAGAAGAATCTGCACGATGCACTCATCGATATAGAATATCCAACTCAAGATGAGATAAGTCATTACTTCAAGAAGGTTGATGACTTGGAGCAGAACCAGAGCGAATATGACAAAACACTGACTACTGTTAACAACAGACACAACGACCAGGTCAATGAGATCAACCAGAACATCACAGTCTTACTAAACTTCAAGATGAATGCTGAAGAGAAACAAGCTGAGATGGAAAGTGAGATCGACTCTCTTCGGACAGTCATCAGATCGATTATTGATGATGTCGAAAAGGGGGAAGATCGCGGAGATAGTAAAGGGGGTCGAGGAGATTGAAAAAGGCAAGGAGACAGCCAAGAAAAAGCCTACCAAGAAGCAGACCACTCCACCAACCAGGCCCACACAACAAACAGATAAGCTAGAGCGGTTTATTCCAGATTAAGGGAAGAAGCCCATGGTTGAAGAGAAGGATGAAGGCGACTAGATCGCAGAATTGTTGATGCTTGGAATAAGTCAAGCTGAGGCTTGTGATCCGATGTTTCGCACTCAATTCTATAAGGATAGAGCTAGACAGCTTCAGAGGGAAGCAGAGTGCGCTGAAAGAGAAAAGGCTTTTGACCCACCACCTTCACCACCCAGACCAGCTAAATCATCAAAGAAAGAGAAATTCATAACGCTTGTCAGCATACTATTTTTGCAGAAGAAAACCCCACGAGATCCCTGGGTTGCAGATGGGGATTAGGATGATTGGGAGCTTATCAAAACTGGGTTCATCTTGAACCGTTACTTTTTGAGAGAACCTGCTTATTCTCAACAGACAGCAGATCAAGACTTCAAGCAATATGTCGATGACTACAAGGACAAAGAACTCATTCTAAGAGTGAAGATAGCAGCACAGATAGCTCAAGTTGAACTTAAGGCCCCCGCTAAGGAATTCATGAAATGTCCATTGATTCAGGGAAGCACGATGTCAGACAAGACCAAGATTCTAAAACGCATCAACCTGATTGCTCAAGCCCGAGGATACAAGATCGACAACCATGACCCAAATTACGCAAAGGTGCGAGATGGGATTTATGAAAGTGTTGGACTGATATCTAAGGAGAAGAAAAGACAGATGAAGGAGGCAAGTAAGTAGAAGAAACCAGCGGGTCAATGGTTCTGATTGCATATCTTGTAAACCCACTATCTATTTTTTATGCCTCTTGTTAACTTGTTTTTATGCTCTGGACTATCATGTAACCTGTATGAACTTATCCGATATATATATTTGAACGGGTTATCTGATTAAAATATCTCTTTGTCTAGAACTCATCTTAATAATTTTTATTCGTTATAAATTATAATGAGATTAACCCTTCTGGTATTTAAACCAGATCACTCTTATTGCTTTACTTAGGGTTATCTTGTAAAGTGTGGTTTTGACATCATCAAAGAGGGGAAAATTATTAGGAACCCTCACAATATTTTATCTCGATGATGTTCTTTCGAAACAACACTTAGATTTATTTTAAGTCTTGCTTGTTAAACCAAGTCTGCTCAAATTGTAATAGGGAGATCACTTAATTCATAAGTGAACCTGATAGGGAGCAAGTCTGTCTTTATTTTAACGTTAGTATATTGTAAAGAAAAGACTAAATTATAAAGTCTTATCTATAGAAAGCCAACTTCTTAGAACAGGTTAGCTGATGACTAAAGATGTAAAGAATCTAAATGCCTTCGAGCATTCTATCCCATAGGAAGTCATCAGATCTAGTTAGTCTTATGTTATTTGGAAGCAGACCAGCAAACTTGATACAAGCACACAACCTGATAAGGTCACTTAACCTGGATCAAACATGTTCCACACCCAGCTGTTCTTTTCAACTTTAGGAGCAATATTGGACTAGACCACCTCGCTGGAAGTGAATCTGACTTGACCAACGCAGAGAGTGAACATGTCCCTTACAGATCACTAAGTTAGAGATTATGTAATCTTCGGATATACAATGTGTCATCTGAAGTTTTGCATAATCATCTGATATTCTCAAAGTCATCTGGGTATACAATGCATCACCCGATCTACTTAAAGAGAATCTCATCCCTATGCCACGTCACCAGGAGTCACAAAGAAGGAAGGAGAATCAATCAGAGATCAAAGATGGAAAGAGATCAATCAGCGTATCTATTACCAAATCAACAAGATCTTGCTGATTTTTCTCTACATGGCAAGAGGATCAATTAGGGATTCAAATCTATGTTTGGCAATCAACATTTAATTCTCGCCAATCAACCCAACGGTCATAATTAAAATTCTGAGCATATAAAAGCTGCGAACAAAATCTGGAAAAGAGACACAAACTTACGCTCGATCATATACGACAGTTATCATCAAAGTTCTAAGTGCTGAAATGCTTCTAAGAAGTCTACGCAACATCGAAGGATCCAACGACAAAGATTTCTCATTCCAAAATTGTTCAAAGTCGTTCGTGAATTTATTTCACACTCACCCTCGATTCAAGTATGTCTTATCAAGAAGAAGAGTTGATATCTTCGTTAGCTTAGTAGTTTTCTAAGTAGATTAACGTGAAGGTATTGTTGCAGATTTATCTCAAAATTATAAGGGACACGACCCTAATTTGTGCACAAGTTTTTGTCTAGTTTTGATTGAAATTGTGGCTCGTTCTCAGCGAATTTAAAGAAGAGAGTTTATCCTATTAGTGGATATACGATCTAGTTTGATTGGACCGTGGACGTAGGGGGTTTCCCGAACCACATAAAAATAATTGTGTTCTTTACTTTACGCGTTTTATCTTTTAGTTGTTTTATTCATTTAACCCTTCACTTGCACCCAAATTTGCATTTGTTTTAATCAACTCTTAATATATTCCACTAAGTGTTTACAAATGTTTTCATATAAGAGCAACCAATTAAATCCACCATCTTCCGCACACTACATAGTTTAAGATAGCAAGATCACTCTTGTTCTCTTACCTGCGTAACTCACTTGAGAAAGCTCTACTTGGACAGATCGAGTTAACCTACTAAAGTGAACCTGATCTGTCAACTCAGGCTATCTCCCAGCGAGTAAGTCTAATATCTCAAATTAATTTATCAAGTAAACTGAAAAGTTGGTATTTGGTGTATTCCCCCCGCCCCCCCCCCCACAACACAAAACTTTGCTCTTCCGGGACCAACATATATATATGTGTGTGTGTGTGTGCGCACGCGCGCGCAAGCATGTCTGACAGCATATACATACCGATATCATTCTACCGGTTAAGGTCAACTCTCGCATCGAATTATACCGCAGCCTTTACCTACTAGACTATCCAAGTCTATCTAGATGTGAACTTTATTCTACAAAGGAGTCCACTGTGTTTTGTGATCATGGATGCACCACACAACCTACAATTGTAGAAAATGGACTTATTTGCAATTAAACAATGATAGAAACATTTATTCTGATTAAATGGAATCGAAAATAAGTTTGTTACAATGTTTAAGTATTAACCATGATTTGAAGTATACAAACCCTAACAATCTGCCACTTATATTCAAACGTGTTTTAGAGTATACAATATGTGTCGCATGACATCAACAAATCTCCCACTTATACCTAAAGCAGGTCAACTACGCGCCACACTCTTAGTCCCTTTATGTGCCTCTCGAACTTCTTCATGTTCAGGCTCTTAGTGATGGGATCAACAAATTTATCCTCAGATGCGATCTTAGTCACCACAATGCCGTCTCTCCGCACTATTGATAGAACCCGTATGAGGGGCTCATAAATGTGCAGGATCCACAGGTTTAATAAATTATATAAATAATTAATTCTTGTGAATTTAATGCACACAAGAGAATATAATTGCGGAATTATGAATGATTATATTTTCTCCTACGCAAGTCCTTCGCTTGAGAAGAAACGATTTGGATCGTTAGCCAAGAACAACAATCCACACCGTAAGAATTCTTCACTCGATCTTCGTCGATCCTACCTCGAAAAATTCTAACTTATTCTCGATCTATAACTTGAATATCGTGTGGGAAAATTCTGTCAAGTATTTTAAGGAGAACAAGAACGAAAATTGGAGCGTTTGAATACTGCAAAATTTTCGAAAAATATAGACTTAATTCTCTATGTGGGGGGCGCCGATTTCAAGGTTGGAAGAGAGAGAAATCGGCTCATCTATGTACTCCTTTTATAGATATTTTGGGCTAGGTTAGGGTTTTAATGTAAATGGATAAGATCCCAAATAATAAAATTTAAATTCTCACTTTTATCTCTCTGCAATTCCATCAATTATTCAATTCAAAATTGAATAATTTGAAATTAATTTTGACTTGGTAAAATTCATAACTTAATTAAATTAATTTTCATGTCACTTTTGGGCCCAATTAAATATAATTAATTGTTTGGTCCAACTTAGACTTAAATTAATTAATTTAAGTTAATTTAACCTCTAATTAATTACTCTATGAAAATGCAATAAAGTGTAACTCCATTATAAATATTTATCAACTCCACTATAGGATAAATATTAAACTCATCTTGATCCATTCAAATTAAGGATGTAACCCTCTTGTCATTAATTATTCTCACGTTTAACATTTACTCAATTCATTAATTAATTGAGTTTGCTGACAACTCACAATTAATTAATATATTTATTCGTGAGTGATCCGGTTCAAACCTTAATTATTACATACGGAATAAATTCCAACGGTCGGATTTCTTATGCAATAAACCTTTTTGAACGCCTCACGCGGATTTAATCAACTCGTGTTAATCGAGACACAATTTTGTACGACTGACAGTCGATCACTTCTAGCTAAGTAAATCACTACCACCCAATGCATCATTGTTTTGGCTAACGAAAAACCTGCAAGCGTAGATGAATCAAAGCAGCGTATAATCAACAGCATATACTGATGTCATCGTCACAGATTAAGAAATGAACTAATTTTTGAGACCTCGTTCTAAGTAACAACACGCAGAATTTATCTTACTGTGAAACCTCTCAATATGTATACACAAAGCATGTGTATCAACTTATACATACCAATATCATTCTGCGGCTAAGGTCAGCTCTAGCATCAAATGATATCTCAACCTTTACCGACTAGACTATCCAAGTCTGTCAAGAATGTGACTTTATGCTACAAAGAATCTAACTGTGTTACCTTCTTTGATCATCGATCAACCACACAGTCTACAATTGTAGTAAATCGATTTGTTTGCAATTCAACATATACTCCCTCCGTCCACCAAGTACGTTCCCACATTTTCTTATCGGTCCGTCCACGAAGTAGGTTCCCACTTTTCTTTCTATTTTTTGCAACCATTTACTCCACTCACTACTCAACACATCATCAATAATGTGGGCCCCATTCTCCACTAACTACACACTACTCAATATATATCATCATTATGTGGGCCCCTTATTCCACTAACTACTCAATACACTTTATACATCATCAATTAAGTGGGCATCATTCTCCACTATCTACACAACACTCAATACACTTACACACTATCTACTAAAGTAAAACAATACATTAAAACTCATGCCCGGTCAAAGTGGGGACGTACTTGGTGGACATAGGGAGTAATAATAAATAACAAATCAATGATAGAAATATTTATTCTCATTAAAATGAAATTGAAAACAAGTCTGATACAAACTCTATCAATATGTTTACTTGCCTTGTGGGCCCATGGTTCCTTTGAGTTTGTCATTGCACCTATGTTATCACAATAACTGTGATACTCAAATGCATACTCGAAATCACATCTAGGTCCATCAAGAAGCTCCTGAGCCAAACCGCTTCACTTAGGGCCTCTGACGCAGCCACATATTCGGTTTCCATGTTAGAGTATACGATGTATTTCTGCTTCATACTCCTTTATGTCATGGCTCCGTCTCCCAAAGTATATACACATAATCGGATGTATATTTTCTCGAATTTTAATCCGTCTGAAAATGGCCAAACGGTCTGGTCTCATATCTCTCTAGTAAATCGACACCCACGACATTGAGGATGGTGGTCCGGATTTTCTCCAATAACCACTTTATAGTAGGTATTCACCTCCGATCTCTGATTCACTGAATCAAGTTGACGATATCAAAGACACTCTGATTCCTTTAAAATTTAAATATGTAATTAGATACAATATAGATTAATGAACTTTAAAAAATAAGTATACAGAAGAAACAACCGCTGGCTAAAGCCTAGTGGAATGCATCACTGCCGATGAGAATTCACCGGCGTTGGATGCATTCAACTAGGCTTTTAGGCAGCAGTTATCACGATTTTATGAGTCAACTATCATATTAGCAAATAGCATGTACAACCGCTGGCAAAACCTTATCAGAACGCATCCACCATTGGTTGGCCAAGTCAGCAGTGGTTCCATTTTTCGAGCGGTTGCCACGGGTTTGTAAGTTACATATCTTATTATCATGTACAACCGCTGGCAAGACCGTGTCAGAACACATCCACCATTGGTTAGCCAAGCCAACGGTTATTCCTGTTTCACCAACGATTGTACTCTTTTTCAATAAAAAACACTGTATAAAAGCATAATATATACATGAATATGTTGTGTTATATTATGACTTTTACGAGCAATGGGAAAAAAGTCCTACAGGGAACAAACGAGCGATAGAAGAGGCGACAAGCAATGGAGAAAAATACAGCGTGAGGAATCGAGCAGTGGAAACCTACGGTGGAGGAGCGCTAAGTCTAGCAGCGGTAACGTTGAAGGAGGAGAACCAACGGTAGATGAGTCATTTGCTCTTTGTGACTTACATCAGGAGTACAATCAAGAATAATAGAGTAATATTTCGCTTCTTTGACTTTTTTAATTATAATTTCTCTAACATTAGAAGCTAGAAATTCTATCAATTCATTTTGTATAGTATGACTCAAATAATGACAAAGAAGTTCACCTTGTTGAATACGACTTACATGTTCTTGCATAATCAGATCAAATTCAGCTATCATCTCAATTAAACCTAAAAATTACCATTACTCTTCTCATATATCTTCTCGTTTGTTTCACGGAAAGCAATATTATGCTTAGAAAGATATTTAACAACATAAATAATACGTACCAAAAAAAATTTCCAATGCTCTTTTTCTTTGTTAATTTGTTCTTGCAGATGTTTGTCAATAGTTTTAGTATGTTGTAATCTTATTTCTAAATCTATCCAAGTGCTCATGTTAGTGATGTGTTAACGACTTGTTTCATGACTTTTAATCTGACAACTTAAAATTTTCCAATCTTTACTTCATTCGTTTACCAATTGATTAGCATTTTTTGTGTACAAAATAGTTTACAACAAAAACAATACACTCTATCGAATTCTTTTGAATATACGAGCCATCTCATATCATATTTTTCTCCATTTGATAATACTTGTGTATAAAAAAATACAGAAAAATGTCTATTATTTTCATCCAAGGGAAAATCTAACTCCGAATATCTATTAAGACTTTTTTCTACAATTAAATCTCTAAATTTTAAGTTAATATTTTTCCAATTTCCTGGGTCATATATGTTGGTTGATGTTATATTGGTAGTCTCTATGTTTTGTGACTCATTATTAGAAAAAATATTATTTTCATTTGGTACATCACAACTAGTGGTATCAAGAGGTGTTTCTTTTTCAATTATATTGGCATCATATTTAAGATTATCTATCACATGTTCTTTATCAAAATCATTTTCACATACATCTTTTTCTTTAGTTGAAGTTGTTGAATCATTTTTTTATATTATTTACAATAAACTTATCAAGTGCTCCCTTTTGAGATTTAATTAACATTTCAACTCTTCTCTTCTTTTTTAATTTTTCATAACCATTTTCATACTTTCTATTAGACATATTTATAAATATAATTCAACAAATCTCCTAGATACTTATAACAATAAAAAACACAAATAATAAATAAACAAGAACTACAACTAATTCAATGTAAACAGATGCTAAAAATAATTAACAAAAAACTATAAAATCAAAGATGGAACGATAGAACCTAGATAAGTTAATCTCGATATGAAGAAGAGAACTCCGAGTCTCCGTTCTCCGAATAACTGAACAGGACACCGAAAAAGTAAAGAATGCTAAATTGCTCTGTTTTTGGAAAAAAATATTAAGCTTTTTAAGGGAGATTGACGTCTGTTTGTCTGGTAAAGAAGGCGAACTGCAAACTCTTAATTTATAGAAATAGAAGCTAACCTGTTAAACACAATTTATTAGTTTATTTAATTTTGAAATTAATGAACTAACTTTCCTACAATAAATAATATTACTATTGGGGGCTTATGATTTTAAGAAAAGTTAACTCTTAGCCGTTAACTTAATTGAATTTTTCTTGAAGTATTGTATTAAGAGCTAATGCGAGATTTAACAAAAAATAAGTTAAGAAGATTCGAACCTCGTACATCTAAGAAAATAATTGAATTTAACCGCCAATGACTGCCACTGGACCAAATAAAACTTTCGTAAATTTTTTAAAACATTAACAACAAATACATATATATATATATAGGAGGATCTTGGGGCCTTCGTTTGCCGGGGGCCTGAGGCGGTCGCTTCGATTGCCTCATGGTCCAGCCGGCCCTGGAGAAGTGTCTCCCAACGACGAGTGAGTGAGAGAAAGATAAGTGTAATCTTTAATTTATTTGAGTGAAACCGTTAGATAATGTATGGAAATCAACAAAAAAATAGATAAATTTTATTAACTTTTAAAAAGTGAATATTTTTTTGTCCGTTTTTAAGTTCTCTAACTTTATTAGACTAGTCACATTGGTAACTTTTTTTTCAAAAGTCATCATAAAAGACAAAAGAGATTTGAAAGTGTATCAACCACTCTAAGTCAATGTTGCGGAAGCTAAATAAGAAGACACAGGATAATTTTTGCGTAGGTTGTGTTAACGAACAACCTACACGGCAGCCTTACGGCCAAAAAGAATAATAAAAAATAAGTGTTGTGCTGTTACAATGTTTAGTACCACAGCAACATCAACACTATTTACTAAAACACTAAAACGTATGATCTTAACAACTAAGAATCATACACACTAAAATACAAAATTAATCTGAAAAACTGTCTCTAACTGAAAACTATAACTAGTATTTATAGACAGAGTTCATGGGCTTGGTTTCTAGAATCTTGTAACTGCCGGCCCATGCATTCCACAATTCTCGCTTGTTTATTATACTCTGCAACCGTGCCTGGAATTGTGGAACTAACCAATAGTTA
>JAPKLX010000190.1:176466-245245 GCA_026898415.1 Leonotis leonurus | reverse complement strand
TTGCGCCAGATGCTTAAGTCAACATATCTGTGAAGAACACAAACACAAAACTGTTAGGTCACTTTCCTAAACAACATCAAAACAGAAATACCTAACAAGATTAATTTAAAAATAAGTTAAAAATTCATGACTTTCTTTAGAAAAATGTTAGATGTCCAACCCAACTTTAAGAAAGTCATAGTCACATGGCACATTTCAATTGGATATTATATAATTATTTTTATATATTATATACATTTGTATTTAATGATTTTAAAATATTAAAATTGAAAAAATTTGAAAAAATATCAATTTATATCACTTCAATTTTTCATATCAGTACACCATACAAAATTGGGAAAATCTAAAAAAATATTAATGATTTTAAAATATTAAAATTTAAATTATAAAATTAATATATATATATATATATATAATTTATTATGAAAAATATAATAATAAAAGTAAATGGATGTTTAATGTCTAAGTGAGTGTTAGTAGTGGGAGTGTAAATAAGATGAAAGCTGATTTGTATACGTTAAAAAGAGAGAAATAAATATTTTAATTGAGAGTTGGGGATGAGAAAGTCACTATAGCATGGATTCGAATGAATGAGAGAGAGACTTGATTTTTCTGAAAGATATTTTTGTATCACGTTACTTCTACATAGACTACATTTGTTGACACAACTTGTATTCCAATTAAACCGATCACCACCACCATTCCAAAAAACAAGAGTTTCCTGATCGAAATTGTAAACTGAAATCTGAAAAACTGCAAATCGAAAATAGAATAATTGCAAATTGCATAATTGAATCAGTAGAGAATCCAGTGCTCGCCGTCTATCCTGATTTGGAAGCCATGGAGCCTGGCAAATATTTGTACGGCCTTGCGCACTCCCACCCACACGTAGTCGTGGCCGAAGAGAACACCGCCGGGCTTGAGCACTTTGAAGGCGTTGTTGATGTCCACCCAGGCGGAGTGGAAGTCGTGCGCCGCATCGACTTCCACCAGATCTCCGTACACGCCCCAATCGCAGAGCCCCCCCAGCGCCGTCCCCGCCGAGAACGGCAGCATTATTATGTTCTCGGTGGCGTTTGCCTTTACCACGTTCTGCATGAACTGGAACAACAGGAGGCTGTCGCCGTTCACCATTTTCAAGCTCTTCTCCTCGTCGTAGTACCCCGGCCACCCCCTGAAATCGTCGATACAAACGATCTGCGTGTCCAGCCCCAATTTCTTTGTGAGCGCCGCCATGTGCGTCGCTGACGCGCCGAGGAAGGTGCCGACTTCGATAATCGTGCGCGGGCGTACCTGCTCGATTAGGTGCTCGAACACTGGCGCGTTGGATCCCCAGCCTTTGTTCCACTCCTGCCAGAGGAGCGGCTTGACGTGCGGCGGCGGGAAGCTCTCCCACGGCGAGCTTCCGTTGAAGACGCTTCTTAAGATCGTGCTGCGGACGTCTCCGGAAGGTACAGCGGCGCCGCACTCGTTTGGGAAGTTGTTGTGCTGGTAGACGTCGCTGGCGGTCTGCGAGAGGAGAGGGTGGGAGTGAGAGAGGTAGCCGAGGATGAAGGCAAGGATGAGGAGGATGACGTATGCCCTAGGCTTGGACACCGTGGCCTCCAGGCGCTTGACATACTGATTACGGCGGCGGAGGTGGTGCTGCCCCGCCGCAGCGGCGCCTAATTGCTGCTCTCGATCCTCCGTATTCATACTGAGATGAATTTAGATGTTTGATTGGGGGTGGGAAAGAGGGATCTGAGGAGAAGTGAGAGTGATGGGCAAAGCAGAGACAGAGAGAATTAGGAAATGGATGAGAGAAGCAGAGGAGCGTAGATATTGGACAGGCTGTCCCTTCTCTTTCTTCCCTTCCCTTGGATTCAATCCACAATTCTATTTATAATTCCTACTTGCTCCTTTTCTTTTTCTTTTCTATAGACGGATCTATTGACTTCTTCCCACTTCCCTCTCCAACTCTCCCTCCTGCATTCATTTCTTATCACCACATTCATTATTATTCAATACACATTAAATTTGCAATTTTACTACCTATTTCTATCATTATACACTTATGGCTAATCATTCAAAACGTTGTTGTTTTAAGATTAGAGTATAACTGGTATTTTTAAACACACGCGGAATTATTTATTATAATAATATTTAAATATATATCTATAGACCGTGTAAAATATCAAATATAAATTTATAAAAATTATATAAAATTAAATTATGCAAGTCCGTATTTTATAGCATCAACTCACGTTAAATATAACACATAATCATCATTACAGATGAAGTTTTGATTCGTTTCAAAATGGACCTCAAAATTTGCACATTCTCTTAAATTGTGGGGCAGTGGAGACGATGATAGAAAGCGGAATAAATTCACATTTACAAATATTTATTTACAACTAATTAACTTTTCATAATAAATGTCATTTTGGAAAAGAAGAATTTGTACATCTCAAAATAATTATTAAATTTGCCATAAAGAGACAAAAATTGATTATAAATTCTCACATACCCAAATTTAGAACAAATTGATGTATTTAAAATTAATATCAGGTCGCAACATAAATTAATCGTTTAAGTCGGATTTAGTTTAATTATTATTATTATTATTATTAAATTGTAAGAAGTTAATAAATAATCTGCAAATTTGATGGATTATTTATCTACCTATAGCATTATCACATATGGGTGAGCATTCGGGTGTTTGGTTCGATTTTGCCTAAAATCAAACCAAACCAAATTAAAATTTGGATTTAAAACAAAATTAAAATAACTTACAAAATTAAATTAACCAAACCAAATTAAAATTTGGATTTAAAACAAAATTAAAATAACTTACAAAATTAAATTAACCAAACCAATTAACCAAATTTACTTCGATTTGGTTTTGTTTGTCCGAATATTGTATTTTGTAACTAAATTTGTTTCATTAAATATGTCATGTTTTGACCAAAAAATTCTCACAATTTTGATCAAAACATGATATGTTTAGTGGGACGGAGAGGAGTAATAACTAATTATTAAAATCTAATCATATATACATATTAATAGTTTTATGAAGTAAAAAATTAAACTTTTAAAAGTTTAAAATAAAAATTATAATGATTTTTTTACATATCTTTAATATTTTTCATGTTTTAATATTTCGATTACATACACATTTGCATGTCTATAGGTATCAAGAAGAAATTTACTATTATTAAATATAATTTTATATAATACATTAATTAATAAAATAATAAATATAATTTTATAAAGTAAATAAAAATAACTATATTAAAAATGTAATTATTTCATATTTTAGTGTTTATATATCTTTTATATCTCTCTCTCTTTTTCATTAAGTATAATTATTTATTGGTAATGCATAAAAGTAAATTGATGAATATGAATATTTTGAAATGTTATTACATAAAATCAACATATTTTAATAATAAACTTGTGCATTTAATATTCATTTTATTGCTACATTATTAACATATTTTTTATTAATGGAGAGATATAAAAATTATGCATATAGTATGTTTATATAATGCATATAATTTTGAATGTGGTAGAATTCGGTGAGAATCAAGTCTTATATAGGAACTAAAATTCACTACAAAAAAAAGTTGTTCTGGCGACGGAAAAATCCGTCGTTAGGAGAAGAAATCCGTCGTCCCGGGATGCTAGCAACGGACTGGCGATGGATTTTTTCTGTCTGTATTTCGTTCGTCGTTAGCCCATCGGACGACGGAAAATACAGTCCGTCGTTAGCTAACGACGGACTAACGACGGATTTTATCCGTAGTTAGGGACGACGGACTGTAAATCCGTCGTCCAAGTCTCCCGGTGGCCGTTGACGGTGCCGGAAAACTAACGACGGATTAAATCCGTCGTTAGTGGCGACGGACTGCAGTCCGTCGCCAGGTTTTTTTTTTAATTTTAATAATTAATTTTAGTTTTTTATTATTCATTACCTAAAACGTGTCATAACAAACAATACAAATATAATTCAACATTGAACAATAATTTAAAATTGAACCAATCAAATGAAATTCAAAATGAACGCGGATTTCATATAATGAACAAAATAATTAATTGTATCAGTAACATCCCACTACAAACCATAAAATAAAAAAATAGTAAAGTGTATCAGTAGCATCTACGAATCATAATCATCATCAGGAGGAAAATGGGGAGGGGCATCAGACGGGGGAGGCTGATAAGAGGGAAAGGAGGGTGCACCTCCCTGCTGCTGAGACATCCACCGCATCACCTCGGCGTACTGCGTCTGCATGAGCGCCATCTGCTCAGCCAATCTCTGCTGCTCAGCAAGGTACTCACGGCGCTCGCGATCCTGCTCCTCGACTCGGCGCCGCAGCTCCTCAACCTCGTCTCTGGATGCGCGTGATGTGGACGAGGATCCCCCGAATCTGGATGCTCTCAAGGCCTACGCCGCGCCTCCCATGCCGAACATCCTCTTCTTCTTGTCCGGGCCGCCAAGAACCTCCAAATACAGCTATTTATGTCGACTACATCGTGGTCCCCCTCTGGTAGCTGGGCCCGCTCCTCGTCAGCACGGCGAAACACCTCAGTCTGCATGCATGTAAACGAGAAATGAACATTTTTTAGTATACATATTATAAATATTAAAAATCTAATATATATATATATATATATATATATATATTCTTTTGAAATTAAAACTTACCGCTATCGCCTCAGATTTCGGATCGGTGTATGTCCCGTCCGCGTATCGATGCTCATCCAGAAAGGAGTCGAACATGCACGAAATCGGAGCTACTCCCCTCTCACGACCCTATGCATCAAATCACAATGGAGTTGTGTCATTGAAACATGTGTATATGAATTAAAATTGTACCACATAATTATAATTATTATTTAAAGTATATTATTACATTTTCCTCAGCTCGTTGCATGACCGACTTGGACCCTCCCCTATGCTTGATAGGACCAGTACGCGGTCCCTGAGGCTCAGACAACCGGTTGCGCCTCGCTGCCTGGGATTTGGCCACAACATCATCCCGGGACCAGTAAGCGAGCCAACTCATCCACACATCATCAGTCCACCACCCAGGCTTCCCACCTCTGGGTGGCGGATCATTCCTCCTCCTCTTGATCCCGCAGATATAATCCTTATATCTCTCCCGGATCTTATCATACCATAACTCCCGAATCTTAGCATCGAGTGACGGTTCCCGCAGATATAATCCTTATCTGTGTAAACATAGACTCACTTAGGAAAGTGTTAAATGAGAGTTGAATTATTTGAAGTTAAATAGAGGGAGAGAATTATAAGTTGATTTGGAGTAGAATAGTGGACGACAATAGAGGACGAGAATTATGAAAATTATGGTCCTAGGTTGAGAATTATGTTTTGCCGGCGAATATTATAAGTTCATTTGCAATAATTGATTGCATTTGGTTATTTTTGGTCAATTAATTTGGTCATTTTTGGTGATTTGCAGTTAATTCCTCCCAAATTAATATCTCATATCACTAAATCTAATCACAACAGCCAGCTGACATAATCATGAAAATATCCCAACATACATTTCATGATCAAAACATTCGAACATAATAATTAAAATATCACAACACATGCATCTCATCAAACCACCACAACATATATAATATTACACATATTGGGAGAAGATCCTTAAAACGTAATCAAAATCTATCCTGAAGGGAGAAGATCCTTAAGAAATTAATTACGTCTATCCCAATGTCATAAATCCCCCATTTTGTTATACTATATTACGAAAATTAAGAAATTAGAAACAATCAACTATAAACTAATTAACATACATTATATGTTTTTGTCAATTAAAATAATAATTTAAATTAAACAATAAATTCATTCATTATGAAATTCAACAGACTTAGAGAAAATATGAACAAAGCTTAGTCTAAATTAGTCTAAATTATTTGGGTGTAAATTAGTATTATTAACCTACACAATTAACTAACATGATTAATCAAATTAAATACAAAAATTAACTAATTCATTATAAATGTTAAATAATCTAAAAATTACCTAATAAATTTAAATAATTAACCTAAGTAATTAAATAAGTACATTATTATAATTTAATTACCTTTCACCGAAGTGGGAAGCGCCGGAGCGGAAGAAGGCGGCTCGGAAAGGTTGAGAGAGGAGTCGGGCAGCGACAGGCGTAATTAAATAAACCCTAATTAAACAATTTAAACTAATTAATCCACAATTTAAACTAAGATATCATAATTTACATCAATAGACAAATCCGTCAATTATCTTTAACACTAACACTATCTAAACTAATTAATTTATTAAGGATTAATTACAATAATTCTATCAAAAAATAAACTATAATTAACTAAACTAATTAATTACGCTAACTAAACTAATTAATTTATTAAGGATTAATTACATTAATTATCCTTAACCCTAATTAAGTAATTTAGAAAATAATTTATTCAATTATTCAATTAACTAAACTATAAACTAATTTATTCATTTAAACAAATTAAAATTAATTAACCAAAAATTAGGTTTAACAAATTAATCAATTATCCTAATAAACTCTACTAACAAGTAATAAATCAACAAATTCAATAGTTAAATATAATTCAACTAATTAAATCTATTTATATCAAATTAACAAATTAAATATATATATTAACAAATTAAATAATTAAACCTTAAGTAAATAGCATAAATAAAATACTCTAACAATATCCTACTTAACATAACTCAACCTACTATAATTAATAAAATACCCTAATTAATTCAACTTAATTAGTTAATTATGTATAATTATATCACATATATAACCTAATTAAAAATAATTAAAAAATAACAATAATTATAAAATAGTTAGTTAACATACAATTAACAAAATTAACATACAATTAACATAGGGAGATATATGAAAAGTGCCCACTTCCATAACTAAAATTAAAATATACCCATTTTGTAAGTTCTATGAAAAATGCCCAAATTTATGTTGAACTTCCTAAATTGCCCTTAGTCATTTTTTGTTTTATATAAAATGTGTTAAAACCAATGCAATCATTGACAAATAATTTGATTTAATCATTGTGAATTTTTTTGACATGAAATTGAAATATAAAATAATTAGATATAATGTTTCCTCGTTGCATTGACAAATTAATTAATTTGGGTAAGTATTTAAATATGAAGTTGCATTGAGATGATCACTAATTGAGGAAAACCTTCCTCGTTGCATTCACAAATTAATTTAAATACTTCATCTCAAATTATTCAGTGAAATGCATTATATCGCAATGAATTATACTTCATATCTCTTATTGTTAAATATTTAACTATATTTAAATACTTACACTTCATTCATAAGTCTATCTCTTCCTCTCTTTTTTTTAAGTCTCTTTCTTCTCTCATCTCTCTAATTTCATAATATTACAAAATCTAATATATAATAAATTGTAATTAGCAAGTGGTGCAGTACATGTAGTAAGTTGATGAATATGCATTAACATGTACTAAGATAATAACTAATTAAGAAAATAATTAAACTATATTAGATCAATAATATCCTAATTGAGCAATAAGAATTAGATAGGGAGGAGAGAGAAGAGATGAAAAGGAGATAGAGGAAAGATACGTAAAGAGAAAAGAGGAGAGTCGAGAGATGAGAGATAAATGCTATTAACACTTCATATCTCTTATTCTTATTGTTAGAAGAAAAGACGAGAGAGAGAGAGGGAGGTAGAAGAAAAGAGAAGAAGAGAGAAGAAGAGAAGGAGAAAACAATATCACGTGCTGATTTGGGTAAACAAAAGAGGTAATGCTAAATTTAAACCCGTAGTTTCAAAGAATAATGTATTATGAGTTTGATGAGCTAAAATCCTGTCGTGAAAACATACATTTTTCTAAAAACCCTGTCGTTATTTTTGCAAATACGACCTGTTTACATTCAAACGTCCAGATTTTATCATTTATACAAAGTGTGACGATAGGATTTTCATGATATAGCAAGTACATAACATAAGAAGTTGACGGAAAAAAACAAACATAAAATCCGGTCGTGAAAATCAAAAACCCGGTCATGGTGTGACCGGATTTAACTATTCACGATCGGGTTTTAAGTTTCGTGATAAATAGTACGATCGGGTTTTTATATTTTAGCATTTTGATTATATTCTAATTCCAAATATGTAATTTATTTTTCAGATGGACGGATGGAAGTATATAAACGTAAGGTACAATGGGGTTTGAGAAGACAATGTGTACGTTGGCGGTAACGAATGGTCCACTCCTGTTACCATAGACCCTGCTCGGATTGAAGATTTGAGGTATAATATACAACATATGCTGCATGATATTGGGTTGAGTACAAATTTTGAGATTTACCGCATATCTTCGTATGATGGTAGTAAACGTCGCATGTGTAATGATGATTCTTTCAATGCTTTGATTCGCGATGAGTGGAGTCCAGTGGTGTATGTGGATATTATTAACAAGACACATGATGTGGGATCCTCATATAGAGGTTTGGATTTCATGGGGACGTCAGCATATAATACGCAGCAATATAGTACTCAAACTGAAGATGGTGGTGAGTTTGTTAATCAGACGCCGGTAGCAGATTGGTTTGGTGACATTAATATCGAAGAAGTTCCGTCTGGTTCATGGCGGGCATGGCCGCAATCTCCTATACGAGCTCCTGTCAATGAAGATGATGCTCCATCTGGTTCGGTGCATAGAGATTGTGAAGATGATGACATTGAAGAAATTAATTCGGCAGCGTCTGAACCTGATGCATCAGATACAGATTTCGAGGAGAATATAAGGAAGTTTACTTTTGCTGATTGTGCTGCATGGATACGACAACATGGTGGTTTTGCTAGATTGATAGAAATGGTGCATCCAACGCCAAACTTGCAGGTTGATGAAGAAGAGGAATTGGATCCAGATGAATTGGAAAATTGGTTGGTGCCTGTGATTCCGTTGACAGAGAGAGCTTCACTCGTGGCATGTGTAGAAGACCTAAGCCAATTATCAGATTTAGAGAAAGGTGTCATATATGACACGAAGGATCAATTGATAGTTGTTGTCGGCATGTGGCACATGGAACGAGGCATGCAATATCGAACATATAAGTCTGATAATACTCGATTAGTGCTTTTATGTTCACTTCCTGAGAAGAAATGCACTTTTGAGCTCCGTGCATCTGCATCGGGTGATGATACAAATCAGTCTTGGAGAGTCTACAAGTTTACTGATAAGCATACGTGCATGATGGCATTTGACTACGTTCCTCCAACAAGAGTTCACTCAAAGGTTGTGGCTACGTACTTTGGAAATGAACCTCCAACGACAACATCTGGGCTGAATCTCCACATCACGCAATCGCCCAAATGTCTGGCTCATCCATGGAAATACCTCGAGCATCCATACGTACAGTGCCCATGACGGCCCGAACAGATTGTACTTCACATTATTCCAGTTTATGTTGTTCAAATAATGCCGCATCCAAAGAAAGGATATAGCCCCCCACGGGAATAGGCTGAACGCGGCTAGATCGTCTGCTAGCACCCACATCCACGAGTCGATCCTGACTGTACTATCAGCCCCACGCAAAAATAAGGCAGCAAAGAGCACGTGGGCCGCCTTAAGGTATAAATCACAGTCAGGATCTTCAACCGAGAGGTTCGCGAAAGTCTTTAGTACAGCTCCTCCTGTCGCGGAGGATCTGCCGCAAAACACATTATAAAGCTCGACCTGCCCTAAGTCATATGTAGGGCGTGTGTCGAAATCTGAATGGCCAAAGCGAAGACCGCTAATCAAGCAGTATTCCTCTACACCGAAACGGTACCGACCTCCGTTCACAACGAAGAATAAACCTTCGTCATCATCCTCGTCAGGCTCCACCATTCGCGCCACCAAATACGAAAGCACGCCGGAACACTTCTGTCCCGGTCTCCAGTCAACAAAATGACCGAAACATCCGTCCATAAATCGCTGCAATAGAGGCTCACCTCCTACATGTCTTAATGTCTTGGAAATTGTTTCTAACATCGATTCCTTATAGTACGTGCTCGCTACTATAGACGAGTCCACAAGCTTAGGTCTCAAATACGGGATCTATTATTAATTATTCATCAATTTAAATCAATATTATAAGCAAATTCATGGTAATCACGTATAAATCATAATTAAGATGTATTTATACTTATTTAACACGGAAATTATACTCAATCTACATTATATTATTTAATACATTAAAATAATGACATACAAAAAAAAAATAAAAAAACTCGGGCGTCAAAAATGAAAACCCGGACGTATTATACATAAACCCAGTCGGTTTTGGTCACCGACACTAACCGTCCGGGTTTTCATGTTATTTTCAAGGTATTTTCATTTTTTTTATATAAATTAACTATACTATATTTATTTAACAACATGAGTAATAAATTCAACACTAAACATATATATTTATCGTACACAAATTAAATTAAATAAGAAAATAATAATAGTAATATTATAAGCAAATTCATGATAATCACGTATAAATCCTAATTAAGATGTATTTATACTTATTTAACACGGAAATTATACTAAATCTACATTATATTATTTAATACATTAAAATAATGACATACAAAAAAAAATAAAAAAACCCGGGCGTCAAAAATGAAAACCCAGACGTATTATACATAAACCCGGTCGGTTTTGGTCACCGACACTAACCGTCCGGGTTTTCATGTTATTTTACACATTTAATTTGTTTTTTTTATCAATATAATCATCCTATATTTATTTAACAACATTAATAATAAAATCGACACTAAATATGTATTTTTTGTATACAATTAAATTAAATAAGTAAATTATAATGAAATAAATAAATAACATAATAATCACATATAAATCATAATTAACAATTTTTCACGTGAATCACAATAAATTACAATAATCACATATAACTCACAATCATAATCACATATGGTTGTAAAACTCATAATTAACGATTTTATAAATCGTATAAAATCATATAAATCACATATGGTTTAAAAATCATATAAATGACATAATCATGATTAAAATCATATAAATCACATATGGGAATTTCGTGTTTCATAAAAAAATACCTCTTGTGCCATTGTTTACCACGTGAAGTAAACAAAAAAAGTCGTTGCTCCACCGCTTCTCCCTAAATAATTAAATCAAACTCAAGTTTTAAAACATTAAAAATGAAATTAACGTTTAATACATAATAATTAACAATTTTGCATACCTCGTTGAATTTGAACAAATGTTTTGTTCAAAAACCTTCCTCTCGCTTGAAAAACAATAATATATCAAAGTCAAGTATGGGTTGTTCTCCGCCGCTGCTTCACTACTTCTCAAGCCTAAATAATATATCAAAGTCAAGTATTACAAAAATAAATATGAAATAATATATCAAATTCATGTATTACGAACCTTTAAATTCTCACGTAAAAATTTTGAGAATGGTTTTCTCTCGTAACCCACTTTCAAGTATTAATGTTGAATACCCGGCCCTCTCTTTTAAAATAATACCCGACCCTCTCTCTCTTTTAAAACAATACCCGGTCCCTCTCTCTCTCTCCTATTCAAAATCGAAATCAGTGTAACTTTGACTGATTAATGGAATCCGTGAATGATGGCTTTAAAGGAGGGGACAAATTGCGCAGGAGGTGGCAGGCGGTTGGCAGGTGGTTGGTGTAGGACTTTTATTCCACTTTAGCTGATTGATGTAAGGGTAAGTTAGTAATTTTGGGTACTTTTGTTAGATGTTTTAGAAAGTGGGTATTTTCCAATTACAACTTACATAATTGGGCACTTTTCATATATCACCCATTAACATACATTAACATACAATTAACAAATGAAATTATAAGAAATAACAATAATTATAAACAATATAAAAAATTAACAAATTAACATACAATTAACACACAATTAACATACAATTTATACAATACAATTTATAACATAAAATAGTTAGTTAATTAACATTCAATTAACAAACAAAATTATAAAAATTAACAACAATTAGAAAATAATTATCAAAACATAATAAATTAACAATAATTAAAAAAATAAATTAAATTGGAGCTTACCTGCGGCGGACAGCTTCTGGCTTCTGGCGGCGGACTTCGACAGGGTCGGCAGCGGCGGAGCAGGGCGGGGGAGGGGCGGCAGTAGGAGGAGCGCACGGGGGAATCGAGACAGCTTCATCCCAATTGCAAAATTAAAAAAAAAACATAGAAATCGAAAGAGGAGAAGAAAAAGAGAAGGATTCGACTTACATTGGAGTATTACGGCGGTGGGAGGTCGAGATCGCCTTCAAATCGCCGGTGGGGGACGGATTTAGGGCAGCAGCTTCTGATTTCGCGAAAGGAGGGAGACGACTGTTAAAAAGGGCTGGACGACGGACTGGACGACGGACCAGTTCGTCGTCAGCATTAAAAATAAAAAAAAATTAAATTAATATCTAACGACGAACTGGACGACGGACCAGTCTGTCGTCAGAATGAAAAATAAAAAAAAAGAAAATGAAACCTAACGACGGACTGGTCCGTCGTCCAGTCCGTCGTTAAGTTTGGCGCCAACATACGCGCCATAAAACGGTCGCCAGTCCGTCGTTAACCAAAGTCTTTGGAGTCCGTCGCCAGTCCGTCGCTAGTGGACGACGGAAATTCAATCCGTCGTCCATTCCGTCGCCAGATTAAGGTATTTTTGTAGTGAAACCTATGCATATTGTCTATTATTTTGATGCATTACACGTGTTATCTTAATGCATAACATAATAATGCATTTTTATTCATTAACCAATGCATCATAATTCCAATGCATTATATGCATAAATTAATGCACAATAAATCCGCACTATTGATTATACAAAGATCAATGACCCAAATTGATTTTTAATTCCTATACAAGTATCAATTCTCATTTGATCTCTTCTCATCTTCAATATATGTATATATATTTTGCATAATAATGATATTATATTTTATTTAGAAAAATGATGGTTCTTGCATAATTGTAACTTTTTCAATGCATCGTTTGTTCTCTTTTATACATATTATAGTTATATAACGTGATACAATTTGTTTATGCATATAATTTTTTCTTTTGATGCATGTAAATGTTGCTTTTGATGCATCATTTTTATAATTAATTATCAATGCATATTTATTTGACATTAATAACTAGATTCAAACATGAATTTATTTACATTCATATACAGTTTAATAAAAATTGACGTTATCGATTTTTTAACATTCATATACTGTTTAATATAAATTGTTCAATGCATCATTTGTTTTCACTCATACATATATTATAATTCAATATTGAATCATTTGTTCTTAATTATGTGAATTAACGCAATAATATATTTGACACATTAACGCGAATTGGCAATTTGTGTTTACACATTTAATGCATTAAATAGTATTTTATAATGCGTAAAATACAAAATATATTAATTGTTCATGTAGCTAATGCATACCATGCACTAAGTTGATACATTTGTCAATATAATCTTATGCTTTAATTTTGTGATACATATGATGAAATAAATTGAAGCATATGCATTTGATAATGAAAAAATTACAAAAAGAATTAAGTTATATTAAATGAGCAATATACTCTAATTGAGTCCTCATATGAAAAAATCTAAACTTTCTTGAGTGTGTTAATAAATTGAAAAAAGTTTAGAGACACATTTCTTATGAATTCATGCATGCATGACAAATGTAATGTTTAGATTAATAAAAATTAGAAAAAGAAATATACATTAGAAATATTGATGTAAATAAAAAATATTAAAATTAAACAAATTATACTTAATTAAGAAAATTGTATTATTTACACAAATATAATATATTGATATAAAGACTAAATATAATTATAATGATTATTTAATAATGTAGTTTAAAAAAAAGAAAGCATGTTAAGATTCTTTCCTAAGTTATTGAGATCATTTACGGAAATTGAGTTCATGGGGGTTACAAAATGGTTTACAATGACTTTAAAAACCTTTTTATTATGTTTAAGTAAGATGCCATTTATATCTATAAGATTTGATTTAGAATAAATCATCACCATTCATCTAATGAAATGAGAGGTATAGATTCATTCTTATTTCTCACCTAAATATCCATTCTCATTTGATCCATTCCCTATATATATATATATATTATTGTATATAGTAGTTTCTAACTTGAACCGAACGGATTTCTCTATGGCCCAACTATTATTTTATAAAGTCTATAAGTTAATTAAGTAATACATATAATTACATAAATTAAATTAAAGAAAATTTGTAATTAATAATATTAAAAAAGAAGATAAATAAATATAAATATAATTATATTTCTCTATAATTTTTGTTCGTTCACTTAAAGTACCATAATTTGTTAATACTAAATTTATTTTTTAAATATTTTATGTCAAATTAAAATTCTTGTTGTAACCTTTCATTCAAAATACATATCACATATATTTTTTAATAAAATGCAATATTTTTTACAAACCAAACAAAATTAGAAAAAAATTAGTTATTTTAAATTTTCATAGGAGTTGTAAATATACTTAAATTAATAATTAATATATTTAATCATCTAATTACTAATTCTACTGAAATTAAAATTATTTATAAATTTATCATTAAAATTGATTTATAATTGATATATCTAAATATATATTGGACAATTAAGTTCGATCGATTTTGAGTTTTAGGTTAATTGTGATAAATAAAAAAAAACAAACAGCAACAACAACTTTAGTTATGCAGACTTATCACAATTTCATTTGAATATAATCGATGCTTAGCCATGATATTTGATCAGTTTGGTAATATTATTATCTGCATATTGCTGCTTTTTTCGTAAGATAAATTGATATAGCTAAGCACCACTTTTGCTAGTGCCATTTTAAGTGGTTTGGAATTTTGACTTCAATAATGTCAAATTTAGGCTATGATTATGTCCCTTAACTTTTATATATTGGAAATAAAATAACATGCATTATTATTGCTCGCACAAGAGATTTTTTTTTTCCCTTAATACTGTCATTTAAAATTTTAAGAGTAAAATAATATTCACTCCGTCCACTAAATGATTTACGTTTTGCAAGTTGGTTTACATTTAAAATTTTCCTTTTATAGCACGTGGACTTACTACACTCACTACACACAACTTAATTTAAAACAATACTTTAAGTGTAACTCAAACTCCACTAACTACTCTCAACCAATTTAAAACAATATATGAAGTGTGACCCTAACTCCACTCACTACACAACCCCATTAAAATCAAAACACAATATTAAAACTCGTGTCGGATCAAATTGTAAGTCATTTTCATGGACGCATGAAGTACTAAAATTTCTATTTTATCCTTTTAATTATTTGAATATTTTTACTTTTTACATTTTCTATGTATGATTATAATTAAAGAGTATAATCTAACTTATTGTCTTCGTATTTGAGTTTTCGTGATTGAGAATGGAGAGAGTATATACTACTGACTTTGTGTCTTTAAAGCGACACAAATAATTGACATAAAGATTAGATTAAGAAAGTAAATGATTTGGAGTTTCTAAATGCACTCGAACAAAGTTAATTCAATTTATATTATTATATTTAACTTAAAATTCTCAGTCCAATATATAACTAATATGGCCCACCACATCGCACTTGAATAAAATGGGCCTGCGAATAATCAATATTCAATTGAGTGGAGAGTTTATGAGGACTTTTCTATGCAACTTTTCAATGTTAATTTTGAGGACCAATTATTGGATAACATGTGTAGATTATCCATTACATTTACAAGTCTTCATCTAATAAAACAAATTTAGGAAAACAAAGAAAAAAAGAGAGAAAAAAACATACACCACATTTCTTGAAGATGCCGAAACCCCAACTTCTGTTGTGAGCGGCTGATTTTGGTTTTGGTTTTGATTTTGATTTTAATTTGTTTGGATGTGTGGATGAGTACGAGAGAAACCACCCAAAATTTTACGTCTCATTTCTACGAAATAACATATTCTTTCCCACTTCCAATACATAATTAAACAATCAATTGATTTTTCTCATCTTGATGTGGAAACTAGTTAAATATCAGCAAATTGATATGGTCGCTATCAAATTCAAGAACTTTAATAGATTTCATTAAAACATCACAGCTAGTGCATCGATAAATTCAGTGTTTTATATAGTTTAAACTTTAAAGTTGTGTTTGCTTATTATACTTTTAAAAGAAGGGATAAAAAATATTTTTTGAATTATTTTCTTTATTTATTTATATTAATATTAATCGTCATTTCTACTCATAATGAAATATCACTATCCCTCTTTATAGATGTATAAAAACAAATACAAATTTAAAATATAGAAGTATTTTGTGCAAATATATATTTATCCACATTATTATAGTGTCTGGGTTTGATTTGGCCCCAATCACGAGTCTTCCCTTTATCTTGGATCAAGCTAGGAGTTTGGGGTTGGAACAAGATCAATAATTTTACCTCACAATTTTCATGCTCTTTGCTCAATTAAAATCGAGGAGTTCTTTTACAAGTAGATTAAGACAAAAGTGTAACTTATATATTAAAAATTCGTACCATAATATATAAAATTTGAAGGTTTAAATTTTGAAAAACTGGTCCATGTTTCATTAATTGGACGACCCAAAATAATATACCCGGTCAATTTTAGTGATAAGGAAGGAGTGGTCAAATATAAAGTTTAGGATGGGAATTTTGGAATTGATCCAGTTCTTATAAGTTAAGAAAAGTATAAGCAATTCGATTTTAAGAAGTGAAAATTAAATGATGACTTGAAGCGGGATTTTCAGGAGCTAGTCTTATCATCCAGCATTCAAGCTCCTGGTTTAGCAAAATACTACTATAGTGAGCAAATTTAGTACTCCACACACATATTTAATTTCTTTATTGATTTATCTCCAATTGTAATTTAATTAAGTCTGCAGGCATATTATAACATGTGGTGTCGACACCTAATTGTATTGTAACGTGATTATAGTAATACAATATTAGTGATCAATATACTAATGTTAATCAAATAGGCTTTCTTATCTTATCCACAGATGGCATCTCTCCAGCCAGCATGCAATTTATTCTGTATCATGCATGTGCCCTCCTCGTTTTAATCCATTTGAGATAGCAATAGCAATTTATTAGATCTGTATCATGCAATATATATACTACTTACTCCTACGGTATTAAATATTTTATAAATTATTTGATATTCATTTTGTTTATTGCACTTGTTGACATAGATATATAAACTACTCATTCATACATTAATTATGTTTACCTGTTTATGATAAATTCAGAATCGTTACAAAATTAAATACTTCCCCCGTCTCATGAAAGTAGTCCCCCTTTTTTTTTACACGCAAACTAATACTTTACTTTATTCTCTCTACTTTATTAATATTTACCTTAATACCCTTAGCTTTTTACTTATAAAATTTGTCAAAAAGGAAATGAGGCTATTTTCGTGTGACGTCCCAATCGGAAAAGAGAGGCTACATTGGTGGGACGGAGAGAGTATAAAATAATTTTACAACTTGATATATTTATAAATATTCGTAACTGTGAACCAACAATTCCTTAACATTTTTAAGACGATTTTAAAAGAATAAACGATTCATAACTTGAACCGTAGTAATCACGATTTAGTTACAAATACGAAATAATAGAACCGTGAACCGACAGTTCGATTATGGTTCGAACTATAACCGTAACCGCGAACAGTTTTAATTATCATCTCATAAGCTACTCATTTATGTCTAAATCTCGTAAAATAGCAGTACCTATTAATTATTTGAATTTGCTAATTTATATACATGACATAGTCAATTCAAATTCATATAACTATGTCTCAACTAATTGGTTCTCATCTTACACCCATATAATAATATGTGCTATAATTTTGAATATTATAAAATAAATATTTCTAATGAAAAAAACTGAATATTTATCAAATCTACCCAATTTTTTTGAATTTTACTTATGCATACTGATCACTACAAGAAATTGAATTTTTACCCACACATAATTAGCCACACATAACAATGTGTGACAATATAGTAACACATAATTTAAATATGTGTAAGTAATCAAATTGGATAATTTTTAAATTCTTGTTACACTTAATATGTGTGACTAAAACATTTTAGTAACATTTATTATTTTGCATTAAATTATTTATTAAAATATATTTTTAATAATTTATTTTTAAATATAATTTGCCTACGTGGAAAATGCATATAAGTTTTTATCTACACATATTTAACTACACATAATAATGTGTGGATATATACTTACACATAATTAGTCACACATTTAATGTGTAAGAACATAGTCACACATAATTTAAATATGTGTAAGTAAATAAATTGGATAATGTTAGATTTTTTATTACATTTAATATGTGTGACTAAAATGTTTTAGTAACATTTATTGTTTTGACATTTAATTCTTTATTAAAATATTTTTTAATAATTTTGTTTTTAAATCTAATTTTCTTACGTAGAAAATTAATATAAATTTTTATCTACACATATTTAACCACACATGATTATGTGTGATTGATATTTTTTTATAATAATTATATATTTTTGTTGTATTTCTTATATTAATATATACTTACATATTCTATGACTAATTAGAAATTTATCTTATAATAATATTAATATAGAGTTATATCTATTTATTAGTGCTTAATAATAATTTTATAGATTTTTAGTTCATTTGTGATTGCATATTATATATTGATAAAAATAGTCTTAAATGAGAAAAATCCACAAACATGAAAAATATAAAAAACAATAACTGTCATTTAAATTTAAAATTCATACACACGCCAGTAATTTCTACAAGACTACACTTAGTCACTTATCCTCACCCTCGACAATTTCGCCCATTCAATTTTTTTATTAATAATATATAAAAGCTGGGTACGTGTTTAATACTGCTTAATTTATTCTCTCCTTTTTGTTTAAATTACTAATTATTAATTTTATGGAAATTTTGAAAAGCATTATTCTTAATCAGTTACTTATACATGCAAACTCTCCAACCGCCACGTTCAATTTATGCACCATCCATTACTCCCATCACTTTATATAATTTACTTCATTATCAATATTTCACTTCCATCGATTATCATCTCGATCATCATAGAATCAGAAGAAAAAGAAATACTTGGGCTGACCGGAGACCCTCCCCAATCTCAAAGTCGAAACCACTCACAGCACCTACTGCAACGTCAGCAAGGTCGTCGTTGATTCCCACAGCATAATCATCATGGAGCTTAATGTGGTCGACCCCGACGAGAAGGATTCCTCCAGCGATCATGTCCCTGGCCTCTCGCGCTCTTCACATCGTCGGCCCGACAAGAAGATGAACTGGAGATGAAGTTGACATCGCAGTTCTGTGCAATTTTGGCGAGGCTGGAGAGAGCACATGAGCTTTTCGATTAGGCCAAAGGTCTGGGCGTGGTCGAGGAAAGGCTCGCAGGTTTTGAGGGTGGTGACGACATCGTTCCATGACCAGTAGAATAGCTAGAGAAGTTGCGTAGTTTTAATTCACATATTGTATATTTTGTTAATTAATATAAATAATATTATTTATCAATGTAATTATATTTGTTTCATTTTATTGTAATGTAATTTTATTTTTAATAAAAAATTGTATCGTGCAATTGTTCTTCTCGCGAAATATATAATTATTCATATTTAATTTAATTTTAATTTAAAAAAATAATTAATTAAATTTTAATCTAAAAATAATTTTAATTTAATTTTAATATAAAAATAATAATATTGCCACGTCATTATTTCCATGTCATCTATATTCCACAACATTTCCACGTCATCATTTCCATGTCATCTATTTTCCACGTCATTAATAATATTTTTAGTAACACAAACATGTTGACACGTCATTATACATTTAATATCCACGTCAGCATCTACGTAATTTCCACATCATCATATACGTAATTTCCACGTCATCATATACGTAATATCCACATCATCATTATACTATGATATGCCACATTTATCTACGCATAAAATTTATCTTTAGTAACATATATAATGTGTGGGTAATATATAAGATTTATCCACATATATATTATATGTAGATAAAAGTTTTCCTACACACTCCTTCAAGCACACATGTTAACATTTCATTTATGTGTGACTAAAAATATTTATTCACACATAAGTATACTTTTAACCACGTATACGTGTGTGGATAAAAGTCTTAATTTTTGTAGTGGATCTCAAAGTCGATACAAGTTTCATTACTCATTCTTATCCCTTAATTACGCATCCATGCCCAAACTCATATGAAGATAAACTCAAATCATATGAACTCATTTATTTATATACATATATGCATTTATGATCTGATTAAAAATAAATATATATGCTTGTACTTGTTTCAAAAATTATATATATATATATATAATTTTTTTTATGTGAAAAAATATTTAAATTATTTATGTATAACTACAATATATATATATTTACATTAATAATTAGTTGATATTATATAACATTAATCTAAAAATATTACTCCCTCCGTCCCACTAAAGTAGGCCACATTTCCTATTTGGGACGTCCCACTAAATTAGACCACTTTCTACTTTTAGTAAAAAAAAGGCACATTGATATTTGTGTCACACTAATACATTACAACACTTAAATAAACTAATACACTAACAAACAAGAATATTGGTATCCGTGCCGAAAAGAATGTGGCCTACTTTAATGGGACGAAGAGAGTATATAACATTAATCTAAAAACTCTCCCGATCTTCTATGTTATCAGATATAATCAATTATCTAAATTTTTGTTAAATAGAAATTTCCTTAGAAAATCAATACAAGATCGGAAAGAATAATTTCTAGCAAGTTCGTGGGAAACAATAGGAAGCATGTTGCTTTGCCCCAAAATTCTAAAAAATATATATTATGTATTTGTATCAATTAAATTAGTAGTATGTATATATACACACACTCTCTATCACAATGCACTATGACCATTTATCGGTATCAATTATTAACATAATAATCAAGTTATCCATGTTGTAATCACGAGGTAAAGTTATGATACTTATAACGAATTTTCTAGTATCAATGAGTTTATTTTAATAATAAAAATATTATATTATAGTCAAAATTATATGAAAATAATATGAATCATTAACATAATAGCCAATTTTGTCCATGTTGTAATGATCATAAGGCAAAATTATGATACTTATAACGATTTTTGTATTATAAATTAATGGGTTTTTAATAATAAAAATATTATCTTTGTCACAATTATATGGAAATAATTATATATAGTATTTTATAACTTTTTATTATTGATAATTTATGAGTATGAAAATATATTTAAGAATCTTATTATGTATTTGAAGACTCCATTATGATCGTAATATTTTTAAAATTATGATGATAATCATTAGTGTAATTTATTAAGAAATATCAATTATTCTTTCAATTTCATACCAAAAATTCTCCCTAAATATTATAAATTTTATTAATATATATTATAAATAAATATTAATTTTATTTCTTGACAATTACAAATTATAGATCAAAGTTTATAAGAAATTGAATAAGATTTGAGTTTCGTTAAAATAAACTTCAGAATTTTACTTGCTTGTTTGATTTAGTTTATATATATATAATTTTTATTTAATTTATGAAATATATCTTATATTGATAATATATGATACATGTATAAATAAAAATATACCATAAATATTATGTGCACACATAAAAATAAGATGTGATTAATACTCCCTCCGTCCCACTAAATTAGACCCATTTGAAAAGTAGATGCGTGTATTATTTTAATACAAATGAGTCTAATTTAATGAGACAGAGGGAGTATAAGTTTTAATTCCAAAAATTTAAGAATTTAGATAAATAGGAATGAAAAAATTTTAAAGTGGCACATGAGATTCAAAACATATAGATAATCATATTAGTTATATATACATATACACACCATCTTAATTTATAAAAATTGTTCAGATTTTACTATTGACACGTATCCGCCGTGAATTTGTAGTTGGTTTTGCAAAGCGTATTCTTATATAATTGAGTCATTTACCCTCTTAAAAGGTCTTATAAGAGGAGAAGATACTCCAACTTATATATTGAATCAGGAACCTAATTACCAAGTTGATGTGATACAATTTAATGAGTAGCTTCTACAATTTTTCATCAATGTTGAAGCATTTTTTGTACGAGAGTAAGTTGATATGATTGTCCAAAATTATTGATTTAATTAGCGTTTATACTATATAGGGTGGGAAATTTAATGTGTAATCTTACACCCAATCAGTTGTACTTATAAACTTTCATATATAGTCATATCCCAATTCGAATTTATGATCATTAATACCATTTTAATTAAGGCTTTCAATTTTCAACATGACATGATAATTCCACACGAACCAACATCATTTAAATATATTATTGGCTTTATTGGGTTGAGTTCGGGTCACCTAAAATATATAAATATATTATTTAAAAATATTATTAATAATATATATATATATATATATTTATTTATTTATACAATCGTGTTGGATTGAGTTATTATCGGATTATAATTAGGTTGAGTTATTATCATGTTCGGTCAACCTGAAAAAAACCATATTAGTTTGAGTTCGGATCCAGGTTTACTATATCCTTAAGAGATCGAGTTCGAATTTGACCTTAACATATTGGGTCGTTATCAGGTCAACCTGATAAAGATCCAACTTGACCCAATTGACACCCCAATTTCAACAATATCAATCTATTGCAAGTATAACTACAAAAAAACATCAAATTGGCGATGGATGGGATGACGGATTACATATCCGTCGTTGACTGACGACGGACTGGCGACGGATCACTACGAAAAGGGTTGACGACAGACTGATGATCGATTTTTTGGCGCGCAAGTTGGCGCCAAAACTAACGACAGACCTGACAATGGACTGGTCCGTCGTCAATCCACCGTTAGGTTTATTATTTTGTTTTTTAATTAAATTAAATACTAACGACGGACTGGTCCGTCGTCCCGCCCTAATATAGCCAATAATCTTCCCAGTCGCGAATTAGACTTGCAGAAGCACCCCACCGGCGAAAACCTCCCTCCACCGGCGACTACCGGCATCTAGGTTAGTTTTCTACCCAAATTTCTTCTCCCTTTCTCCCTCTATTTAATTTCCAACATTTTTTTCCCTTTTCTCTCCCCCAAGCATTATTCCCCACCTCCCCCCACCTCTGCCGCCACCGTGCACCACCTCCCGGAGGTCCGCAACAGCCTACCGCCGGCTCATCTGGTGAGAGGTAATTAATTAAGTTAATTCATTTGTTTAACATTGTTAATTAGTTTAATTTAGTTATTTAATTTAGATAATTAGTTTAATTTAGTTAATTAGATTAATTTAATTGTTTAGAGTAATTTATTTGTTTAATTAGGATTAATTTTGGTTAGTTAGTGTCAATTAGGGTTTCTTTGATAATTAGACTTAATTAAGGTTAAGATTGAATTAATTAGGGTTAATTAGTGTTAATTATGTTTACTTTGATAATTAGGGTTAATTTATTTAATAATTTGCGGTAATTAAGGATAATATTGAATTAATTAGTGTTAAACTGAATAATTGTTTATGTTTAATTAAGGGTTTCTTAATTTATTTTGATTATATTAAATTGAATAAATGAAAAATTGTTGAATTAATATTGAATGATAATTGAATTAATTGTTTATGATAATTAAGATTAATTAATTAATTTTGATTATGTTAAATTGAATAATTGAATAACTGTTCTATCCGAGTATGAATCAACAGTGTAGAGACTGGTGGGAAACTTGTTCTATCAAGGCAAGGTCCACTGTCGATGAGTCTCAAGTTGATGTATCTAGTTCTACATTAGAGTTACCGTATCGGGAGGATGATGATGTGAATGTAGTAAATACTGTCGATGTAGATGATACTATATCAGTTCACCGAGACGGTGACCAGGTAGAAATTGAAGATGATGAAGAACATCAAGACTCTGATAATGTCCTCGAAACAGAAGAGGATGAAGAAGATGATGATGAATACGAAGAAGATGACGAAGAAGAAGAAGTTGACGAGGATGACTATGCAGATGAGGATGATGAAGATGAAAATGGCAATGAAGAAGATGACGAAGATTAACACATTGTGTAGAAAACTTACCCTATTCTAATTTCAACTTATTAATTATAAATGCAACTTATTGTATATTCAATATAAAACTTCAACTTATACGTTTTTTTTATAAATGCAACTTATTTATTAATTTTCAACCTAATAGATGTCTTCGAGTCGGAAAGCTTCCCCACGCGATGATGTTGGTACTCCTTGAGGAAGGGGTACACGATGTTCTCCATTATCCACCGGGGTCGACCTAGGTTCCCCGGGCTCATCATCTGGATATAAGTTTGGTACTGGTCTGAGCTACCACGTTGGTGGCTTACGTTTAGGTGGTCCCTCCTCTGGCTTCGATTTTGATCAGCATGTGGAGCCGAGACCCACAGGGGACTTCGTTCTCTCTGTGAGTGAGTTGGGATACGTAAATACAATCACATATTCAATTTTAACACATATTTAATAAGTAATTCTAAAGACTAATATATATGTTTCAAAAATGACTTATGTAGGGGATTTTACCCGCATAGCGATCCTGCTGATTACATCTGGGAACTATTTAAGATAGTTTCGAATCCGACTAGATACAGTTGGAAGCAGACGCCTCCTGATGTGAGGCAGAGATATTCAGAGGAGTTTAAGGTTCGAAAATTTTCTAAAACTCTCAAATTCATTCTAAATTATAACGAAAAACTTGAAGTTAACTACAATTCTAACATACATTTTGAATGCTAGAAAAAATTTACTTGAGAACCGGCGATCGTTGCCAAGATTCGAGAGTTGTGGTATGATAAGTGCAGGGAGCGATATAAGGACTATATCTGCGGTATAAAGAGGAGGAATAATGATCTCCCATCGAGAGGTGGAAAGCTAGGATGGTGGACTGATGATGTTTGGGAAGGTTGGCTCGCCTACTGGTCTCGGGATGATGTGATCAATAAATCTGAGACAGCGAGGTGCAACAGGATGTTCGAGCATTAGGGACCGGGAACTGGTCCTATAAAGCATAGGGGAGGGTCGAAGTCCATTATGCAACGAGCTGAGGAGAAAATAATTTCAATTCATAATTTCAATAATGTTTTTTAGTTTTATTTCATATATACATGTTTCAATAACACAACCCGATTGGTATGTAATGCATAGGCTGATGAGAGGGGAGTACCTCCGATAGACTGCATGTTGGACTCCTTTCTCGATGAGCATTGGTACAATCGCAGGCGATTGCGGTAAGTCTTAATTTCAACGTAATATATATAGTTTCTATTTTCAATCTTTATAATATATTATTAACAAATGTTCATAATGCAGACTGAGGTGTTTGCCCGTACTGAGCTGCATAAGGGAGACCACGATGCAGTGGACGTGAACGAGATCTACTTGGAGGTTCTTGGTGCCCCAGACAAGGAGAAGCGGCTATTCGGTACGGGATCAGCAGGGAAGGCGTTGAGATCCTCGAGGTTCGGTGGATCATCATCTGCCTCACGAGCCAGCAGGAGCGAGGTTGAGGACCTACACCGCTGAGTAGAGGAGCAGGACCGCGAGCGCCAGCAGTGCCTGGATGAGCAGAAGAGATTGGCTGAGCAGACGACACGTCTGCAAGCCCAATACCACCATATCACTCGACGTATGTCGACCCAGTCAGGAGGAGCTGGTGGTACATTCCCTCCGTTTCCCCCTACCCAGTCTGATCCACCTCCCCCTTTTCCCGATCATGATTCCCAGTAGCACATTAATATTGATGTTTGATGGATGATAGAATTTTTATTTGTATGGATACTGATATACTATTTGTATTTGTACTCATTGTAGTATTGTTTTATATTACGTACGCGTTCGGTTTTTGATTTTATTTTTTGTTAATTTTCAATTATCGTTGAATGTTCGATTAGAATTGAATTGTTTGTTTTGACAGGTTACAAGTTACGGATAATATATAAAAAAAAATTAAACCTAACGACGGACGATGAATCCGTCATTAGGTCAACGACCTAAGGTGGACGACGGATTCACAATCCGTCGTTAGCTAACGATGGAATTTTCCGTCGTCCATCTGTCGTTGTAGCTCCAGCGACATCGACGGCCACCGGTGGAACCAGACGACGGATTCCAAGTCCGTCGTTAGCTAACGACGGGACAGTAAATTCCGATCGTCTAAAGGGCTAACGACGAACGAAATACAGACAGACACAGTCTGTTGTCAGTCCGTCGTTAATCCTCTGGGACGATAGAAATCCAAAGGCTAACGACGGAATATTCCATCCAAGTGAGCCTTTTTTTAGTGTATCTTATTTTATATTTTAAAACAAAATACAATATTTAACTCACCTACTAAATTTTGAATTCGAATTTTTATACATAAAAAAGTCGCCACTCAATCACTAAATCACCAAATAATAATAATAATTTGGTTAATCAGTCTATATCTGACAATATAGTGCTTATCGATATCTCTTTCGTACTCACCTAAATTCAATTTTGAATGAATAAATCATGATTATATACTTAGAAATATAAAATAACTGAGCACCGTTTAATTTTTTTTATATAATTTACCGCACTAAATTAGTTAACTTAAACCAAGAGTTCAACATAAATTCATGTGGTGAAAACACAGTAATTATTTGTACTTTATTGTATATCGACTAGTTATTCGCATAAATTGATTCTTATTTGACTTCTGTAATGTATTGGCCGGACGAAACTAAATAAAAATAAGAACTAAATCAAAAATGTCAACCTCAAGAACTACTCCCTGATCTATAACATCGTTTTTGCTATTTTACTTTGTTCTTTACATATATAAATATATATATATATATATAATATTATCTTTTATCAAGATTGATTCCCCTATAATTTTTTCCAGTTTTCAGCTCACCATTTAAGCATATAAAGTTATGTTTACATTGATAAATTTATCTCTTAAAAATAAAATCTTTAAAAGAAGGATAACATTATCAATACAAACTTAGAAAAATAATATTATCTTTACTTAAAGTCTGTGGAATAATTTGTGAAATTATAATTTAAATGGAAGGGATGAATGAAAATGATAAGATTTAAAGAATGATTGTGCTTTAAACTATAATTTTGAAGGAATATATCCCTCAAACTTATATTGAAGAGCAGGGGAGGAGATGTATAAGAGTTGTTAAAACAGCAAGCTTCTCTTACGAAAGGGGTATGCGGAAATACTTTAGATGAATGTTGATGATTATAATTAGAGTATGACCATTGACCAAGTGTGTTCTAATAAAGTAATAATTCATAGGTGATCACTAGACATGTGATGGGAGCATATTCATTATCGTGTAAAGTAATGGCAGAATATTATTTACATGTAGATATAGAAATATTTTAGGGTTAATATGGTATCATCATACGTTTTGTAGTAATGCACACATTCAAATGGGAACGTTGGGCCATGTGAAGTCATATCTAACCGGAGCAGCAACTCTTTTTTTCTTTCTTTTCTTTAAACTTGCTCTTGGTTTTTGTCGTAATAGATATCAAAGAAAAGTATATTTCGTACACCCGCCTGAATTGTTTTGTCAGTTAAGGGGTCATTTGAAAGTACATATACTAATTTAGTCCAATATGTCCACTTGGTAGATGGACTACTCATCTATTTGGCCCATAATATATATTTGACCCACTCTTATTTTATTTAGGGACGAGAATCGGACACAACGGTTACGGATAGTAGCTATTCATACTCATACCTATGAATTAAATGAATGTTAAACTCTATCCACAAAAGTACTTGTGGATATTAAAATCACTCAAATCCACCACTCGCGAATATCCACGACCCGTCCCACCACCAATTAGATACACATGAATCCATCACTCGTGGATATCTCTCACTCGAAAAATATAAATTTTCAATATTTAAGATATATTAGATATAATTTTTTGTGAAAATAATATATATTATATAAAAACAGATAAATATGGTTAATATTAAGTGGATATGTACGAGTATTGCATGAGTATTTCGTGGGTAAATTTTAGCGGGTATATGAGTTTCGCGGGTATGGATAGTTAATATCCATACCCACGAACTAAATGGATATTAGATTTTACCCACAAACCTATCTGTTGATATCAAATGCCTATCAAATTCATTCATATTAGGGTCAGATACCCGCAAGTATCCGGTACCCACAGATAAATTGTCAACCTTAATTTTGCTAGATGAAGATGGATTCCAATTTCGCCAATAATGTGATATAATTATTATTTTTGAACAATAGGAGATGAGATTTTTTAATGCAAAAAATATTCTAATTTGATTTTCCACTTAATGCAACCTCACGATCGTCATTATCGAATGAGCAGATTAGAAAATTCCTCAATATTCTCTCAACTCATTCTTAAATAAATCACAACACCAAAATTCACATAGATCTCACGATTGGTAACTTGTTGTCGTCGATAGGTCAGGGTTTACTTTGTTAGATAATCGTTTAGGTTTGAGTAGTTTTTTATGTTGGTTTACGAGCACTAGACATTTCATTTTGTGTTGTTCCGCAAATTTATGTTAAATCACGATACTTCGTCCACCCAAACCAGAGTTATGCACCAAAGATGAGCAAACCAGATCTCGCTTCCATCCTTGCCGATTTATTTTCAAGAGATCTTTTTTTATAGATTTGACTTATTTTTCCTCCAAATGGGCTGACTGACGAAAGATGCATTTGTGTGCGCTACGAGTTGATTTTATTTGAACTACGAAATACCCTGAGTAAAAGAATGATATTTTTTGCTTTTGTTTCGAGATCTTGCGAGTATTTTTCAAATGACATTTGTTCAATGAAAATTCTCTTTTCCTCCTACACGCTAGCTAATTCTGCATTCAAACTTTTAGTATAATATGCTTCATCAATCACATCATGATTTCTATAAATGTCGAAGCTACTGGTGGATGGGGTGAGTGAATATGATGTGTGGAAAGTAGAGAATAAATAAAAATATAAAAGACATGAATTTAAACTCAAAAATATCAAATCATAACATCAAAGAGAGAAAAAGTAATTAATTATGATTAACATGTCCAACAACATTTTCTCGTACAAAGAAAAAAGATCTGCAGAAGTTGTTAGTCTCAGACTCTCAGTAGAAGAAGTGAATTGAGATTAAGTTTTTAACTACAAATATTGTCGTCAAATTGTGCATTATTAATTAGATTACAATAATTAGTTATCATTATATTACGAGTTATTAATTATGACTGATTAAATCGAATTAAGATGAAATTTGTGAGATGAAAGGAAACATCTTTTTTATTCATCCCTTACTTATTTGTTGACTGCTTAATACAGACTATTCATTAGGAAGGAAACCACACTTTAATTTTTTAGCGAAACCATGAACACTAGCTTAAAAAATGCACATCTTGCCATAATTATAGAAGAAAATATGAACACATATTAGCTCCAAATGTGTGCTACATTAGATATATTGTTTGAGATTATGCATAACAAGAGAATGTGTAAAGCTCAGTGATTCCGCATGCTTGAATGAGAAACCTACACAAGTTCACCACCTGAATAGAATTGTGCACTTAATTGATGCTGAATGATTAGTTAATTTTTGCATGAATTGTAATACATTTGGTCGGTTGTGTGTGTTATTAAAGGAGTCAGGAGTTCTAAATGATGGTAGGTGCGATACTCTTGAAGAGTAGGTTGCAATATTTATAGGGATTTAAGCACATCATGAAAAAAATGGAATTGTCATGTTTGATTTCTGACAATGAGGAAAAACTATCTCACACTATATACATTTGGTATTGAAATCTATCATCCAACTCCATAAAACTTCCATAGTTAAACAGTTACCGGTACAAGAAGATAACATTGATCCACATTGGAGGTGGATTAAGGTAGCGTAATTAATACAGTTTTTTCCAACTTAAACCAATATCGGTCATTTCTCGTGATTCAATATGTGTTTAATTGATTTTTGTTGTCTTCTATCTTTGTTTTTTGTTAGTTTAGGGCTGCTTAGGTGCTCTTGATGGAGCTAACATTAATGTAAGCGTTCCAAAAAAAATAAATATAAGCCTATGTATAGAACAAGAAAATGCCAAATTAGCTCAAACACTCTTTTCGTATGCAATTGAGACCTTGGATTTGCGTATATGTTACTTGGTTGGGAGGAATCCGCGACATATGATAGAGTTATGAGGGATGCAATAAACAGAGAATAAGGCTTGAAGGTCCCGATATACAAATTGATATGTTTATGTACTATTATCCTTTGCAACTTTTTGGCTCATTTGAATCAATCAAAAATAATTTTTTTTTTCATTAATTAACTAATAAACTTCTATATTTATGTGATAATGAGTATGCCAATTCCGATGGTTTCCAAACACTTTATAAAGACTTTAGATATCATTTGAAGGAGTGGGATCCCGAGAGTGTGAAACCTCAAAATTGAGAGGATCTATTCATCTTGAGCAACACAAGGAGCCACACAAGGGCTTGAAATGTCAAAGATCGTGCTTTTGGCGTGATGAATATGTGATGGAGTATATTGATTAGGGGTGTCGCGGTACGGTATATCTTACTAAAATTGTCATACCTTATACCTTACCTTTACCTTCGGTATGAAAAATTTCATACAGTTACCTTACCATACTTTTCGGTATACCTTAGTTCGGTATACCTTACTTTCGGTATGACATTTTTACATACCTATACCTTACCTTATTTTCAGTATACCTTACCTTACTTTGGTATACTTTTCTTACACGGTATACCAAAACTTATTTACTTTCGGTATATCTTACCTTAATTCGATATACCTTTTTGTTTGCGATATACCAGAATTTATTTATAATGAAAATCACCTTAAACAAGGTCTAACATATAAAAAACATAAAGTATTATTTTTTAATAACATAATTTATGAGATAAACCACTAATATCATATAATTAATTACAATATATTAACTAACTATATTATTGTATTTTCATATAACTAATTAACTAGATTTAGGCATATAATTATAATTAATTAGATCATTTATGTATCATATATTATAAAAATAATAATATATTTTCATTAATTATATATTACAACTTACATTATATTTAGTAACTAATAGATCGTCTAATTATATCATAATTATTTAGTTATGTAACAATATATATATATATATTAGTTTATCGTTATTATTTAAGATAATAAGTAGTATATAAGTTATTGTTCAATATTTTTAATTATCAATAAATTCACATGTTTTTGTAGTTTGTCATTCATATTTATTAATTATAATTCATAATTTATGAATAAACAATTTTCTTATAATTCAAATCGAATATATGTATATGTAATATTATAAATATATGTGTGTATATATATACCAAAATAACGGTATATACCAATTTTTTCGGTATATACCGCGGTACGGTATATGACGGTATACCTCGGTATTTGGAAAAATTATACCTTTACCTTACCTAAAAGTTCGGTATGGTATGATACCTTACCAAAAATTTCGGTATACCTTATATTCGGTATTTTTCGGTACGGTAAGTACGGTATACCGTTTTTTCGGTAAATTTTGACAGCCCTAATATTGATTGCCTCATAATATACAATGAAGGTTAAAACATGACTAATCATGGACATGCTTCCTTCATAATTTCATTATGGCTTAAATGACTTTTGACCCAATTGAGTTACATGTTGCTGAAGTTGATCCAAATGTATAGGAGGAAGAAACACATGATGCAACATGAGATTTATTTGTAGATATGATAGAAGAAACCATGGCATGAACTTATAAAAGATGCATGATGGATCAAGAAATTTGGGAGAATTATAATGGAACATAATTTTAATTGGAGACATACATGTTTGTTTATGTTGATAAATTTTATGAATATATTATAAGACTATATTATTCTCAGTTATATCATAACTTAACAAAAATTTCTTAATGCGAGTTAGTTGTTGTAGGGGTAGAACCTGCAATTATGGAATACACAATTTCATCGGATGTGTTGGCACTAGCAATCTGTGTCTGTCACGCCCCAATCCCGAGGGATGACGCACGCGCCAGAGCGTGACTGGGGGAAAAAAAAGAAGCGGGGAAAGAAAGGGGAAAAACATGGAACGTAATCATAATAGAAGAATTATCCTTGAAAAATGGACAGTAACTCGTTTATAACTAGGACTAATCTGAATGGGAGAAGAGAAACAAATAAATCCACCAACAGATATAGTCAACAATGATGTTATGATCAATGAACAATCGAATGCAAAGAGATGCAATGCAAGATGGGGTTGGAGATTATAGCTCATAACATGGGAGCGGTAATCCTGAATCCCAAACGGCCAAATCATCCAATAAGACCGTCAATCAAGGGCGGAGGTTAGTGAGCCTAGCTCGCCAAAAGGAGTCACTCACACAACTCACAAATTGTGGTCGGTGCTACACGACAACATCACAAGGGGTCGAGGAATCGAGCGTACAAGAGGGACCGACTACGTCTAAACTCTCTTATAAATATGAATGCATGTAATAGAAAATAGTAATTCTCGTGAAGGAACAATAGATCATTTTATTTTCATAAAGCCAATAACATGAAGAATCAGAGACTAGAAAAAAATATGAACTTGGCAGCGGAATATGTTTAGCTTATTTTTGGTCGTTTAAACTCGTATATTCATCATCTTTATTCTTGTAGTTTTCCCATTTTGCATGATAATTGGGCTCGATTTACGTTTCATTTTATGTTTCAAGATCACAAGGTCAAACAAGTGCTAAAGTTGGAAAATAGAACGAGAAAAGATCGAGAAATGACGAGAGAATAAAGATAAGGGCTGAGAGCACAAGTCATCGACCGCGGAGACCAGGGGACCGCTGACTAGGCCTCTCGGTGGCCCATACCAAACCAGCACGCAAGGGAACGAAAGCCACAATCAGCGACCGCTGACCCCGGCGGCTGGCTCGGAAGGCTAGCTCAACGGCTGCGCGCAGAACTCTATACCAGCTAAGTCAGCGGTCACTAACCTTAGGAGATCGCTGACCTATCATTTTCCATATAAATGCGACGCGATTTTCATTCGAGATCTCTCCTCTACGCAATATTATTCCGAGTACCTCTTCACCCATCATTCTAGGGTCGAGATTTATAACTTTTTAGTTAGTTGTAATTTGAGTTTAGTCTGGTTCTTTGATTACGAAGGGTAGCCGATACAACATTCAAGCTTGTTGCCTTAATTTTCGTTCCTCATTGTGGATTCAAGTTCTCCTATTCAAGTTTATGAATTATGTTTGCTTTCAATTTCAATTCCGGGTTCGCTTTATTTATTGAGTTTATTTATTTATTTATGCTTCATATTTCTTATTCATTTATATTTTCTATATCCTTAGCAATTTTGAATTACAAGTTATTTTTACTTTAAGTGCATGCATTCCTATTTTATTTTAGTGTCTTGTTTGTTGCAAAATTTTGATTATTCTTAAGTTACTTGGTCTTGATATCTTATGGTTAAATCGAGTCGTGACATGTTTTTGCGATATGATATGATGTGAAAGCACTTTATTAATTTGACTTGATTCATGTTATGAAACGTTAGATGATCGTAGGAATGTGGGGAACATGTGACCGGGTTCTTAATCTTAGTAGAATGATCGAAATAGTGATCCATGATGGCATGAATTGATTGATTCGACTGACTAGTAGTTTATTACCACTTATTGCGTATCCTTGTTTAATAAAATGAAAAATGTCACGCCCCGACCTCCGCCCTTCCCGGCAGAGTCCGGAAGCGCGACTAAAAGATAAATGAATGAAGGATAAAGTGGAACCCTGAAATCTTTGACTGAACAAAAGACATTTTGATAACTGAATTCAGTTTAGACAAGGAGTTAATTTACATAATTGGCAACCTCGCCAAACAAAAACTGATGAAACTCACGCAGCGGAATAAGGATCGACTGAAGTCTACGTGTATGAAGACACGTAGACACCCAAGACTTTAAATAAAGAGCGACAAGCCCGTCATAGCATCTCCCATCATCACGTCTCAACCTGCACATTTATAAATACATGCAGGGCTGAGTACAAAAGTACTCAGTAGGCACATTGCCCGAAATCACACACATACATATATAATTGTCAATGCCGTAAGAGTGACACGTAGGGATTTTGTCTTTAAAAGCACCTACGTTCACTAAATCCTTTTTGTGAAAGATCCTATTGTTCGACGGCCGTCTAATTTTCTTTAGTATAATGCCATATCTGCCCTCTTAATGGCACCGAGAAGGTGGCCACCTTCTACGGATACCGAACCGGTCGACACTTTCCGACGACTCACGGTCCCCTCTTTGTGCACATTTAGTTCGAGTGGGGATGGTTACCCACTGGAACCCGAATTCGATTTTCCTCTTATTTAGATCCTTAATTCAGGAATCTTCCAGATAGACATTGATACAAAACTTAAATCATTTCGGCAAGACAATACTTTGAAACATATTTCCTCAATTTGAGATCCTTTCGAAATCAACATAAATAGCATACGACACACATAATTTTATAGAGTTAGAAAAGCCTACCTGGATAACTTCGATTTGTACTTTCTTTGGTCTCGCAACGCGAGGTAGATTTCTCGTAAGAACCTTGGGAAAATCTCGTATAAATTAATATGCCCTTCGTGCATTTAAAACATTTAATCGTAAGATATAACATTCTTGGTTCTTATTTCGACTTGTAATTGAGATATTGATACTTCAGTTCAATAGTATTTATAAGTGTTGAATCCTCGATTCAATTCATTCCGGTAATTGCATTTAAGTGCAATAAGTGTATTAACACTTAATGAGATAATTAATTCTCAATAATTAATTATTCAATTAATATTATAAATTCTATTTATTTAACTCTTTACAACTTTATACTATTAATTCTTTAATTCAATCCTTAATAAAGTTAGAGACATTAATTCTCTAAATTTTAGAACCCAATTATTAGATAAATTTGATTTCCTTAATTTCATACTTAGGCTTTAATTAATATAAGCTCTAATTAATAACACTTAAGGGTATATATCTTACTATCCCTTCTTTAACATTTAATATTTCTAATTGATGTAGTTTAATCTAATTAAATTTTATCTTATTAAATGTTTAAACTAGTCCAATTAATTAATTAAGTGAGATGATTAAATACTTTAATTAATTTAACTATTAATTATCTTAAGATTAAGGACTGGGCCCAAATCTTAATTAAATTTTCGGCCCAATCACTATATATTCTCGACTCACTTCAGTTTCTCCCTTAAAGCCCAGAACAAATTAATTCCCAGCCCATCATTTTATTCAGCCCAGCCCATCTCCTAGTTTAAATCTTCAGCCCAGTATTTTTTTCCAAACCGGCCCGTAAACCCGGCCCAAACCCGGCCCAGTTTCTAGAAAACCCACCCTCTTTCTTCTACAGACATTACACTCTCTCTCCCATCTCTCGCTTTCTCCTTCACTCTCTTCTTCCCTCTGTATCTGTCTCTATTCTTTCTCCCCAGACCCAATACTACACTTCCTTCCCTCCCTCTTTCACTCTCTCGGCGCTTCTCCTCTCTCGCCCTCTCCTCTCTTTACTATCTCTATCTCTTCCTCTCGCTTGGCTCTCGGTTTTCTCTCGATTCGGTCCTCTCCCGGATTCCCTCTACTGGACGATAGTAAACTCGCCGGAGTGCGAAGTCGCCGGCAGTCATCTCAAGGTAAAGCTCTTATCTTTACCCTATATTAGATTTCTAAATCTGTAGGTTCTAACTTTCAGTTTTAAATTTTTAATATTTCTTCTAAATTTTCTTACTTTCTCTTCTGTCTCTCTAAGCTTTCCTCTTGCTTTTCTCTCTCGACTGCAAGGCGAAGAGCTCGCCTGAACACTGCAGTCACCGGTGTCATCCTCCTCAGAGGTAAACTCCTCTTCTTCCTAGAACCCTAAATCTTTACTGCATATTTTAATTTATCAGTTCCTGTAGAAACTATTGTGTGAATGTTCTGCTTTTTCTTAGTTTTAAACTCTGCTTTCCCGTTTCAGATTTTAACTTATTCAGTATCTCTCTCTCTCGACTCCATTTCTTACGGTGGTGCTTGAGGCTTATGATTATTTCTCAAGAGGTAAAATGGCTCCAACTCTCTGCTTTACACTTCTAAGTCCTTAACTGTGTCTGCATGCTAAGTAATTAACTTGAGATTTAATTTGGGAAGGGTTTGGGTGAGTTTTGTAGCTTCTGCTTTGGTTTCCTTTCTGTACTAATGTATTTCACTCGGTTGCTTAGGTTTCAGACTGATTAGTGGTGAGATTTTTGTTCAGTGGTTTGGGTTATGTAGTTGGAATTGATCAGTTCTACTTTTAGGCTAGGTAGATTTCTGTATATAACATCTTTTAAATCCTTATTGTTAACTGTTTGAATTTTTAATTATGATTCTATGTTGGCAGCTTGGATGGATGTTATTTTCCTCAAGACCACCGAATGGAAGAGCTGCATAAGCTAAGATTTTATTTACAGCAATATATACTCCAACTCAGTTCTTCTTTTTTGACAGAAGAAAGGCTAAAATTATGGTTTCTATGTTCTGCTTAATGACTGCTAGTTGGTATTACAGAACTTATAAACCCATTCGAAGTTTATTACTCTGGCCTTTAAACTATCGTTTCAGAGCATAAATATATATTTTTACTGGACTTGAAAACTTCATGATTTTGTCTTAGTTTCTGAAATCTGTATAATTGTTACTCTTGTTTTCATGGATTGTATTGGAGGCAGAATATAGTTTTAGATATAATTGTGAGTTAAAACTAAAATATATGAATTTAAGGAATAGCTAGAGTTTAAATTTCCTTACCTAAATCTTTAACTCCTTCTTCTTCTTGAGTATTAAGTAAGACTGCTGCACTGTTTTTATTTTGAGTTGTGAGAATGGTGATGAAACGTTTGGTTGATAAATGGTTCTAAGGCAGCCCCTGCACCCTTATTTATAGTTGTGATTGCAGTGTGTATGTGTTAGCTTAGGGCTTAAGACTTGGTAGCTAGTTCTAATAGACTTTACTCTATTGTTTTATAGGGTATGGGAGGAAAGCTTGGATGGGAGACTTCTCCCTTACACTCAACCGAAAGATGCAGCCTCTCTGCACCATTTTCTGCAGCAGCATGTTACTTGGTTCATTCTTTACAATTGTTTAATTAAATGATCATCATTCCTTACAATTATAGAAACTTTTCTTTCTTTCTCTGTTTTTAGAGGCTGCAGCAGCCTAGTTGCTTGATGCATTACACTTAGCTCTTTATTATTTTCTTACTATCATACTATGTAATGATACATCTATATCTATATAGTTTGTAGCTTATAGTGTTTCATTTTATTATCTTTCCTTATTTAATTGGGATGCTAGTTTGATAGCTTTACTCTATGTTTGTAGGTTGATGAGAGAAGCATGGGGGAATAACTACTCTTCCCTCAATCCACCAAGTGTTGCAGCCTCTCTGCACTGCCAGGCTTATTTCCTTCTTTTACTTTGTTTCTATTCACCAACGAGTGTAGTTATCCTTTTACTTAGTATTCACTTTATTTGTTTACTGCTATGTACTTATACCCACATATATATATGTGTATATATATATATATATAAAGTTTTGTCTCAATGAAGTGTTTTATATTTCTATCTTTCCTTTTCCTTCCCAACCATATGTAAGTTGTATGTTACATATATTTATATGTGCCATGCGAGCACACTGCCATTTCCATACTTGTCTTTTTATTTTATTTTATTTTATTTTGCATGTACCATTTTACTTAGCCACTATATATATATATATATATGTCAACCGTATGCTTCAATATACATTCATAGATAAAAATCTTAACTATATACTTATACTTTAGGTACCAATACATATATATATATATATAACTACTTAAATCTATACTACATATATGGTATGCATCATCTTTAAATTTATATAGTTCTTTAATTAAAACACACATACCTACACTTGAATATCAATATTTATAATCTGTTTCGTTACTTGTACTTTGAGGTACTCATATTTACCTTAATGTTAATCCCTTAAGATATTTATCAAAATTTCTATAATTACTTATTCATCTAAATTCAAAACTCCTCTTCAATTAATTAATTTCATTAATTAACTAAACGTTCAAAATTTTATTAATCAAGAAATCTTTAATATCTTATCATCTTAAATCAAAATTCATCTTCAAGTAGATTAACTTCCATTAATAAACTAAAATATTCACAATATATATATATATATAATCGCGTTCGAATATCGGTTATTTCGGAACTTAAACTTCTAACCTATTCCCGATCTATTTACTTGAATATCGTGTGGGCGGGGCGAATCTATCAAGTGATTTAAGGAGAAACAAGAAGAAAATTGGAGCTTTGAATACTCCATTATTTTCGAAAAATAGAGATTAAATCTCTATGGGGGGGGGGGGGGGGGGGGAGGGGGGGTGTTAAGGTTAAGGTTAAGGTTAGGTTAAATCTCTATAGAGCTCCTGATATGTACTCATTTTATAGATATTTTGGATTAGGTTAAGGTTTCTAAGGTAAATGAATAAGATCCCAAAGAATAGAATTAATATCCCACTTTGATCTCCCTCAATTCCATCTATTATTCAAATTCAAATTTGAATAATTTAAAATTAATTTTGACTGGGTCAAATCCATAACTTAATTAAATCAATTTTCAAGTTTCTTTTGGGCCCAATTAAATTTAATTAATTGTTTTGTCCAACTTATAATTAAATTAATTAATTAAAGTTAATTTAACCTTAAACTAATTACTCTATGGAAATGCAATAAAGTGTAATTCCATTATAAATATTTATCGACTCCACTATAGGATAAATATTGAACTCATCTTAATCCATCCAAATTACGGATATAACCCTCTTGTCATTAATTATTTTCTGCGTTTAAGATTTACTAAATCTATTAATTAATTGAGTTTGCTGACAACTCACAATTAATTAATATATTTATTCGTGAGTGATCCGGTTCAGACCTTAATTATTACATATGGAATAAATTCCAAACGGCCGGGTTTCTTACGCAATAAACCTTTATGAACGTCTCACGCGGATTTAATCAACTCGTGTCACCGAGATGCAATTTTGTATGACTGACAGTCAAACACTTCTAGCTAAGCCAATCACTACCACCCAAGACATCATTGTTTAGGGTTATGAAAAACTCGCAAGCGTAGATGAATCAAAGCAGCATATAATCAACCGCTTATACTAATGTCATCGTCACAAATTAAGAAATGAACTAATTTCTGAGACCTCATTCTACGTATCAGCACGTAGAACTTATCTTACTGTGAAACCTCTCAATATGTATACGCAAAGTATGTGTATCAGCTTATACATACCGATATCATTATGCGGACTAAGGTTAGCTCTCGCATCAAATGATATCACATCATTTACCGACTAGACTGTCCAAGTCTGTCTAGATTGTGACTTTATACTACAAAGGAGTCGATGTGTTACCTTCTGTGATCATCGATCCTCCACACAGTCTACAATTGTAGTAAATGGACTTGTTTGCAATTCAATATATAATAATAATAAATAACAAATCAATGATAGAAACATTTATTCTCATTAAAATGAAAGAGAAAAGAGAAAGATATGCTAATAAAGTGAAGAATAAAAACTCTAGTCGGTTATGTGATCTTGTTGATATCGATTGCATCGTTGTTTTGTTTTGTTCAAATTGATGAGTATCTAGTCAAAGTGGACCACTTATTTCTATGATCTCTATGTGACGTGAGATGATGATAGATAGATTAATCTTGGGAACGATTTGAAGTCTTGTCAAAAATACATGTTGTATTACATTTTCCCTATAGACATTTCAGACTATATTATGCTTGAGGACAAGTAAGGTTTTGTGTGTGGAGGGGTTGTTTAGCCTATTTTTAGTCGTCTAAACTCGTATATTCATCATCTTTATTCTTGTAGTTTTCCCATTTTGCATGATAATTGGGCTCGATTTATGTTTCATTTTATATTTTAGGATCACGAGCTCAAACGAGTGCTATAGTTGGAAAAGAGACGAGAAAAGATCAAGAAATGACGAGAGAATAAAGATAAGGACCGAGGGCACAAGTCAGCGGCCGCGGAGACCTAGGGACCGCTGACTAGGCCTCTCGGTGACCCATACCATATCAACGCGTGAGGGAACGAAAGCCGCAGTCAACGACTGCTGACCCCAGCGGCTAGCTCAGAAGGTTAGCTCAACGGCCGTGCGCAAAACCCGATACTAGCCAAGTCAGTGGTCGCTAACCTTAGGAGACCGCTGACCTCCCATTTTCTATATAAAGGCGACATGATTTTCATTCGAAATCTCTCCTCTACGCACTATTATTCCGAGTACCTCCCGACTCATCATTCTAAGGTCAATATTTATGACTTTTTAGCTAGTTATATATTTTCATTAAGTTCAAGTTTAGTCTAGTTCTTTTATTATGAAGGGTAGCCGATACAACATTCAAGCTCGTTGCTTTAATTTTCGTTCGTCATTGTGGATTCAAGGTCTCCTATTCAAGTTTATGGATTACGTTTGCTTTCAATTTCAATTCCCGGGTTCGATTTATTTATTAAGTTTATTTATTTATTTATGCTTCGTATTTCTTATTCGTTTATCTTTTCTTTATCCTTAGCAATTTTGAATTACAAGTTATGTTTACTTTAATGTTCTTTCGTTGTGATTTCAATCTAGTTCTTTAGATTGGAATCAATTGCTCTCTTTAATTCGCAAATCATTTTTACTTTAATGTTCTTTGATATTGATCTCATTCTAGTCTTTTGGATTGAGATTAATTACTTCCTTTAATTTTATGTCTTTCAATTATGCTCTCGTTTATTTTTATTAGTTTAGAATTTATCTTTAAATCGTTATCTTTCAATTATGTCTTCGTTTACTTTCATGAGTCTAGAATGCAATTTATATTTTCCACCTAGTTTTAAAAACTCCAATCAATCGTTTATTTACTTTTATGTTGAACAAAGAATTAAATTGCCTTGCTAAGTCTTCTTTGACAATACGACTTGAGTTGACTTATCATTACTAGACAACCTTGTTAGATTGCGAGCGACTCGAAATAATTTTAGTCAAAACAGAATACATAATATGACAGTTTGCAACAACTCTTTCCTTAGTCTCGCATGACAGCACCAACCGTTCAATCTGCAAAACAATTTGAAAACATTTTGTAGGGCTGAGTACTATTGTACCCCGTGGGTTATACCATTTAAAAACATTTGCGAAATCATTTTCTGAAAAAGAATAGCCATGCTTGCACAATATCACATATAAAGTTTTAAAACAGAAAGTCATTCTATGCATACCAAAACCATTGAGATCTCATTTTCCTTGGCTCAATATTGGCATTAGATACCCTTCTAAGAATATATTGGGACAACCCATATAGGTCCATCATTTATGTCCTCTATTAGTAGGGAACTTTTCACCCAAACTGACTTCACTCGAGAATATATGGGGGCAACCCACATAAACCCACATGTACACTAACCATGTGCCAGTGCGCTAACATAGCAAATGATCTAATCCTCATGCTTGAGGGATCACTTATCCAATAACGAGCGAAACATTTAAACATGGACATCCATTTTGATTTTCATAAATATTAGAGCTTAATAACTCAAACAATACATTTAAAAACATATATACAAACCCACCTTTCAGCAAATACCAATATCGTGTTGTCACGTCCCCATTTCACTTTTCTAAGTAAGACTGGGGAAAACGTGACTAACAGGGAAAATATGGATAAACAACGAAACGAAAACATTTAAAAAGGATGAAACACGAAACGTACCACGAAGGGTAAGATTTTAACAGGTTTAGGTGTCACGAACACCATAAGTACATGAGCGAAATTCCAAGATCGAAATCAGAGAAGTCACAACCACTTCTAAAGTCACAAAGGACGAGTACAAGTCTGAATTTCTTGGTTCGACACGAATAAAATAGCAGTTTAATTCTGAAAGCTTAAATAAGTCTGGCAGCGGAAACTGGATCAATATCTGGATTTATATGTATGACGACATATAAACCACCGAGAGTAAAAACATTAAAAAGTTCGACAAAAACCACCGCTGAGCCTTCCTCTTCGTCATCACGACTTAACCTGCACATTTATAAAGATATGCAGGGCTGAGTACGAAAGTACTCAGTAAACACGTGCCGAAATCACATTCGTACTGATATATTTGCAATTGTCGTAATACAGTGCAACATAGGGATTTTGTCACTAAAGAACCTATGTTCACTAAAATTCTTGTGATCTTAAAAGTTTGACAGCGCTGTCTAAGTTCTGGAGTAATCAAACATATCTGTAATTCTGTGTGTCGGGAAAGTGGCCACTTTCCGCGAACACTGAACCGGCCAACCCGCTAAGATGACTCACGGTTCTGGTGTACACTAACCTTAAAAGATATAAATCTTTAAAGGTCCGAAATCGATTAATTGTTCAACAGATACGCATCATACCAAAATATAAACATTTTCGACAATGCAATACTTCATAACATTTGAAATTCTAGAGCATTCTAAACGAAAATCATGCTTTTGGTACAACGCATACGATTTTGATTTGTAAAAGAAAGCCTACCTGATGTGCTTCTTCGTCTAATGAGTATCTGGTGTAGGTTGATTGAATTTCTCCTTCGCCGAACCTTAATCGTAATTAAGAGGAAAAATACTCATCGTGAGTATATAATTTATTTCATCTAAGTATGAAATAATATTCTATTTGCCTTATCTAATGAAATAATATACTCTATTTCATAAATTTATTCTACTTATTACTCGATTTAAAATCGAGTTCTTAGTAGCTGATGCAACTATCATTATTAGAGAGTTCTAATAATTATCTAATTTCTGAATCTCCCTAATATATATATTCTAGGCCATCCTATCTAAATAAGGTTCTATAAAAAGTCGAGATACTTACTCGAAAATAATTAATTATTGATTAAGAAATTGCTCGGTATCCGGATAAATTCTCATTTCTTATTAAACTTGGTTAAACTGATTTATAGTAAACCCAACTAGTTTATCTCTAATTTCTAAGATTTAAGTCAATTCCTAAGAATTAAATCTTAGTTGTTCTAATTATTTAATCAATGCCCATGTTGTGAATTGAAAATATTAGGCTCGTCCAATTATATGTTTGACAGTCCGATTTGACTTTTATTCCGGAGCCCAATCTGTTTATTATAGTTCTGATCGATTCCAATTTGAATCTGGGTCCTGACTAAATTTAATTACTAGTATGGCCATTTAGCAATTTCAGCCCAATACTAATTGTATTTGTTGGTCCATTCCTTATTATTATCAAAAAGCCCATTAGGTTATCTATTTTCAGCCCAAACGACTAAACCCATGAATTGTTTCTAACTATCCTAACTCTAGCTGTTCCTGCATCGATCTGCTTCTCGCCGAACAGATAGTGATCGCCTCTTCTCAATTGGTTTCTAGTTTTCTCTATCTGTCTCTCCTTCGCTCTCTGCTTTTTTTTTCTTTCACTATCTGCTCGCCCTTCCTCTTTCACTATCTGCTTCTTTCTTTCTTTCTTTCACTATCTGTTTCTCCTCCCTTCACTATCTGCTTTGCTTTCTGTTTTTCACTATCTGCTTCGCTCCTTCACTAACTGCTTCACTCCTTCACTATCTGCTTCGCTCCTTCTGCTTTCACGATCTGCCCTTCGCTTTCTGTTTTCACTATCTGCTTCACGCCTTCTGTTTTCACTATCTGCCCTTCACTTTCTGTTTTCACTATCTGCTTCGCGCTTCTTTTTCACTATCTGCCCTTCACTTTCTGTTTTGCCTTCTTTCTTACTATCTGCTCGCTTTCTGCTCGACTCTCGCTGCTTCGCTATCTGTTTCTCTCTTCTAAATCTTTTTAATTCATCATCGTTCTTGTATGCTTTTTATTCACGATTTTAAGTCTTAATTTATACAATTCAACTTAAATTTCTAAATCTTTATTTTCTGTTCTTTCTCGATTTTAATAGGGAAAAGGGACGGTGGGGTGGTCGGAGCTGCTTCTGGGTTGCAAGTCTTGGCTCCTCTTAGGTAATTTCCCATATTCTTCCCAATTTCTTTTATTTGGATTTAAATTTCATTAGTTAGCTTCTGATTGAAACGATTACATTATTTCTTACTGTATGATTAAATTCTCTTCAGTTATGCTATAAGAATTTTGACTGGCTATTTTTTAGTTCTACGTCAGAAACTTCGCAAAAGCTTTTATGTGTTTCTCTTCCTGGATCTACATGCATATAGATATGTATATATGTGTTCTGAAATCTAAGGGCTATCTTTAAGAAATAGAGATCTAAAAGCTACTCGTCCCTCTAAGTTCTTGATCTGCAACCCTTAACTTAAAACTTTTAAAACAGAAAAAGGTGAACCAAGTGCTTCTGAACTTAGAGACAATAGTAGGTCTTAACCGTGTACGCACACATATATATTGCTATTCCTAAGTCCTTAAACTAGTAAGCATATATTCTCAGTTTGTAACCTATTTGAAGTCCTAGGTTTTGCATGCTTGAATTAGTTTTTAACTCATTACTAGAACTGCAAAACACAACTGAAACTGGTTCTAGGTTTACCTTAAGTTCTGAAAATTCTGAATGGGCGACTTCTCAGAGTGTGGATAGAGGCTGTTTCTGTAAAAGCTTTTAGGGGTGAGAAACTGAATTCTTGAAAAGAGAATAAGATGAAGTGTCCCAGTGGTATCCAGCACTTAGACTGTTAGGTTGTTTCTAAGCTTACCTTGCTATTCTTCAACTGAATTTGGGTGGGTGAAGAGGCTCTTCTCTTGTATGATTGTATGGCTGCGTCTAGGAGCTTGTGTGAGGGAGAGAATATGGTTGTGAAGTCTGAGTTCTTTGAGGTATAGAGGGGTGTTTCTATTAAACTCTTCAGCGTGTATGATTTAGTGAGCTTCTAGCTAAGTTGTTTTCTATTTCATAAGTCATCTACATCACTCTAGTTGCCTACTCCATAGCTATAACTTAAGTGTGGATTTGCTAGGTTTCAGAAAGTGTTGACTTTTGCATATATATACATTAATGGTGATATCTTGGTGCAGATTTGATTCTGGAAGAGTTGGAGCAAATGTACTATTCGACTGCTATGATGTGATTTCCTTCTTCTTTGTCTTCACTCCCACAGCTGTTTCAGCAGCATTCCACGATCTTGCATTGATGTGGGATAGATCTTTGGGTAGGGATAGATTAAATATTGGAGTCTTAGGGTTTATAGAGGGTTCTTGGTCTCGGTTGTAAGACATAGAGTATAGTAGTAGTGGTGGTTCTTCTTGCATTTAACTCAAGTCCATGTTGTTTTACACTTCCTATTCTTGATTGTTGCAGACGTATGCATATATATATATATTCTATGCTTGCACTCTATACTATATGTATATGTTATACGGGTGTTGTGCTTCTTCTCTGCAAGTAGTTGTATGCTAAGTTTATACACAATGATAAACTCTTGCTAAGGTAAAGTTAGAACTCTAATTATCCATTATTTATTCATCACAACATTAATCTAATAATCATTCTCAACTAGGAAGGCAAAGATTAGTTAATTAATCATCTCACATGAACCATACTAATACTAGCAATGACACAATTATTCCAATTGATAAAAAGAACCTAACTATTCACCTTCTAATATAAAGAGACATTATGACGCTAAACATATATCCTCTATAGTATATAATCATACTACTGATTAGTTAACTACTTTGCTAAGTATTATCGTTATCTAACTGAACTTTGACCATCGATCGGGCACTGAAATAATTTATTTGATCGTCTGTGTAATGATCTCATCATCGAACAAGCTTGCAAAAAGTTTACTATTACACAAAGACTACAAGGTACACGAAAACAGTTGTTACCAAAATCAATGGAAATCGACATTTCAATCTATATATATAACGAAATTTATTATCGCGATTCCTGATACACGAATTAACAGAAGAAATTTTACGGGCCATTACACGTGTGATAATTGTAAATCTGTCAAACATCTCGTTCACAATCGTAAGCATCTGACAATTATATGGAACAAATTTTGACCTCAAATCTCAAAACGTAACGCGAATAAAGTGAAAACGAGGAACCGATCGTTTTCTAAGTCTTCTAAGGTCATTTTGGCAATACCCGGGTTTTCAAATCAACTTTGCCCAGAAGGCAAAAATATTGAGGACATTATTCCCAATAGAAATATGTATAAACATTTTGAAAACATGCAACTTTACATCGGATCTTACTCGAGAAGATTCGTAGTCTTTTTCAGATCTAGGAAAATTGGAGCTATGAAAATTAATGAAACCTCTTTCAGAAAATTATATATTTTTTCTCTACATGCACTATAAATTTTTTAGAAAAAGGATTGATCATGAATATTTTTCCTTTAGAAAACATGAAAATAATGAAATAAATCATGACATGATTTTAATCGGGATCTCTAAAATTCAATCTGACAGAGTAACATATCTTATGGTTAGAAAAACTTTAAGGGACCTTAGCTATCCGATAGACCAAAAGTCATGAACGGGCCAATGACGATATAAACATAAGTGGTAACATGTAGAAGTTGGTTTTATGTCCTTTATATCGTTATGTTATTTAAGTCTTTTATATTCTATGTAATGAGACCTACCCATAGGAAAAATTCACTTCAAAAAAGGATAAAGAACGGAGAAGAAAAGAAGAGGAGAAAACATGAAGATGACGGCGGTGGTGACTCGACGACGGTTGAGCCACCTTTGTCAAGATATATACCTACCTTCGACCTTACCCTAATGTACCTTGACTTGGATTGGTCATCGATTCTCAAACTCGCAGAATCTTGAAACTCGACGATGATAAAAAGAAGAGTAGAAGTGAGTAAAAGCAGAAGTGCTTCTGCTTAAATGAGCATAGAACCTCACGCCTCAACCCTTATATACTGGTAAGTTTCTGATTTTTTTTAATATTATTTTTATTATATTATTATTAATTTTTAAACCTTAAAACGTCGTAACATCTGCATACAATCTCCTTTTCGAGTAAACTCAAAGTCAACACCTTCATTTCTTAATATTCACACGATGATTATAATATTGATATACTTTTGATCATGCATGGAAAAACTATTTTTTTAACGGCTTGCTTAAACTTTAAAATCGTAGCGGTTACGTACGAACTCCTTTTTGGGAAAATTTAGTGCCAATATTTTTCTTTTAGAAAACCTTACAAAATGAGTATAATATTGACATGTTTTTGACTCATGCATAAAAAGATCATTTTTAAAAAAAGCTTAAAAAGTTTCACCGGGTGTCAATTTCACATGATAGATTCTAATAGGGTCTAGTCTCTTCCTAAAATTCTTAATTTTTTATATTAAGATATCTAAACTGTATTAGGAAAATTTAGGGTATTACAGTGCCAACAACAAACATGTAAGAGACCTTCGTGTTGAGCACCGGTGGAGTGTTAGTCAAAGGGACTCCGATGCGCAAGTTAGAACGGTTATCACTGAAAACATATATTCAAACATAAATAAATGAAATAAAAAATAATAAATGATGGGGTTATGCGCGAGTCTGGTGAGCTAGGCTAATACTAATAACAAGAGAGAACCAGAGAGATGAAGTTCCGGTAGTGCAGAGTAGTCGATCTAGGAAGGATGACATGAAACTCTAAAGTGAATAGAGAGTGAAATAGAGAATGTGGGAGAGAAAGTGGAAAGTGTATAATGAGAGTTGAATGTGCATGATAGACCTAGCTGATAGCACTATTTTAAACATGGAAATATGTATAGAAATAGTGCAGTCGAGTATCGTATCCACGAGGACTGTTTAGCAAAAATACACTTATTAATTCGTTTAGAAATTTAATTATTATTTAGGCAAGTAGAACTTTGAATGAGTTTGAATTAAAATAAAATAGCATAGGGATTGCGAACAATAATAAAAGACAAATAAAAAAAAAGAAAGATTTCAAGGGTATTGTATGGACACTAAATCAATTAATGGATTCACCTATTCAATTTAATTACCATATTTTAATCTTAATTCATGTGAATGATCGCATAAATAATCACATACTCCCGGTTAGGACAGTCTATGGTAGTGGGCTAATATAATCTCTATCTCCGCTAGGTATCAAGAGAAATAAACCAGTTACAAAAACCATATAAAAAGTAGCCTTCTAAGGTTCACATATCTCCGCTAGGTCTCAAGAGAAAACATGTATTATGCATTCGTGTGATCGATTATGAATTCAATTCCGGATAAGACATAAAAAACATAACTAATAGTGATCAATTATTAAAACATGAGAATTAATACCACAAATCATAAACAAAAAATAGGAAGAAAATTTAGGATATAATATTATGAATTCATCAATCAAAATAGGTCTTACAAATCTCATATAATATCAAAGAGATTAGCTACTCATAATAAAAAGAGTACTAGAATGAAATAAAATAACATAACATAAACTCTTGTTCCAGAATGTTGCTCTTGGGTTGTCAATCCTTGACTGCGAACGAAAGAAGAAAACTAAACTAAACTATTCTAAAATGTAAAATATGATCAAAGTTGTGAAATATGATAAAAGGTGAGTTCTAGGGCTCTCAAGTGACACCCTTATATAGGCCTAGGGGTTAGATTGAAGATAAGAGTCAGTTACATCGTTTGAAATTCAAAAATCGAAAAATGCGTGAAACTTCAGCGACTGGAACAGGTGATCGGCAAAGTTGCAATAAAAAATCGATAACTTCAGCGATCGTCAAAGTGGTCGCCGAAGTTGTCAAGGACTCCAGAGAGTTCGGCAATCCAAACAACACCCGCCGAACTTGTCAAGCATTTTCGGCAACCGACTTTTCCGGGTCGCTGAACTTGCTGCCTCCAGTTCCAAGCTTAATTCCTCATGCCCGTGCACTCGTGCTTCGATCCTTGATCTATATCTTGCTCCAGCACGCATCTTTTTCCACCGTTCACACCACTAGGCTTCCAATCAAGCTCTTTTCAATCAAAACCTACAAAAATTGTGTAAAACGTGACACAAAGGTTATACGAACAAGAAATGATAAAACTAACAAAATACAACAAAAAACAAAGCGAACAAGCCACTAAATAAATACCAATTGTATCTAGTTAAACACAAAAAATGAGTGTTTTTCAAATTCCCTAAACTTAAACCGTTGTTCGTCCTTGACCAATAAGAATAAAATAAATGACTAAACACGAATGGGAGTAAATTAAGATATTTGATGCCTCAGATAAAAATAGTAATCTATTCAATACCTTTTCAACTCATCTCCAGCGATCAACAACATAAGTGGCTCAACAATGAAAAATCTGCAAGTTCTTACGGAAAATTGTATCGCTCAACACTCGGCTTATTCAAAGTAATTTCAACACTCGACGAAATCAATGCAGTGCAATCAAAATTATCATAAGCTAATGTGGGGACATTGGTTAAGATTATGAATTATTTGGTTAAGTGACTGAAAAAAATCATAACTATTCTATTTAGGTCCTCCCTTACTCGTGCCAACTCCAACTCTAATTAGTTTTATCCATCTCTTTTCGTTTCATATCAACCCAAACCTCATTGTTACATATTAGGTAGATAATATCTTTAAAAACTCTAGATGCTCGACCCTTATGCTCTTATGATCATATACATTTTCTCTCTTTTTTTTATATATGAGCTTATGGGACATCGAATACCTATTCACATCAAGAATACGATATAATGATTCACTAATGTTATGGTATAATATCTAATTAACCAAACATATCAACTACCAACAGATAAAATTTCATTCTTCACCGCATTTTTAAGGTTTAAGAATAAAACGGCTATACAAGCTCAAAATAGGGTGCAAGGGATAATATCATAACAAGGTAGTGTCCATGGAGATATATGGCTATGAAAATGGCCTATGATAATGTCGCAATTCTTGCAACACATTAGCAACTTTGAAATAGATACCAACCAAGTTCTAGAAGTTAAAATCATATGCAAGATAAAATCACACCCAAAGGAAATAATCAATGCATATTGTAGAATTTTGAAGGCTAAAAAATCCTCACACATGTCAATACCCACATATTTTAACTATTGAAGCAAACTTTCAAGGTCTCATGCTAAAGATAAGCCTACAAGATGCTCAAATCAATATTTTAGCAAAAATGAAACAATACATCATGACTGACATTTCACTTTGATTACAAATAGTTTAATAAACTTCATAATACATGCCAATTGATACAAGTTTAATGATAAATAGCAACCAAATAAAAAAAATACGATACAAAAACAGAAATGAAATAAAGACATGAAAAGAAATAACATAAACCACTAAAGGACAATCTAGTGGGATGAATCGTTTATCGTATCTCTCTCCCCCTTCCCCAAACTTATTTTAACACTTAGTGAGAAATAAGTTTGGAGGAAAGATAAAGTCATATGATATATTATTCACGCTTACTCCGATGACTCATTGAGGTGGTGGTGGCGGCTAATGGTATCCCTGGCTGATCTGGTAGGCCTGGGAGCTAGGCATCATGTCATACAAGGCCTTCTGCTGCTGTCGGGCGGCCTCATGTCTGGCCCACTCCTGCTCTTGTTGGGCCTGATACGCGTGCTGCTGCTGGCAGGCCACCTCTTGTCGGACCCATTCCTGCTGCTACACATGCTCCATCTCTCGTTAAGTGAGACAGATGGATTTGATATCCTAATGCATGGTTGTAATCTGCGCACTGCTGCATCCATGTGTCAATGGTATTGAGCATCCCCCCAGTCCATGTTATATGACATATGCTGGTATGATCCTCCGGAAGGCCCGCCATGATACTCCTGGTCGTGCTGGCCGTAGTGTCCCCCCTGTGGGGGTGAGTCGCGCATATCTAGCATGTCATCATTATCCTCATCATCCGTCATCTGTTCCTGATCAATGGTTCGTCGATGAGCTGGTGTGTCCATCCGTCAGTTGTCCGTATCATATAACCCAGACACGTGTGTAAGTATCGATTTTGGCAGTGGAAAGTGATCCAGTGCCCTCTAGACGAGGCGGTATGGCGGGGAAACTCCCATGATGACTCTCATATTGTGAAGACGACTCAATCCAAGTGTCATGCTGCCCAGCTTTGTTGGCCATTCTTAGATTGTTGGGCATTTGGAAAATGAAATTGGGGTGAGCATTGCCCCGATGCAGATGGGGCCGCTATTCTCCTATTCTGGCGCATGATTTGATGCAGCAAAAAATGGCCCATATTTAGTTGGGTCTCGATGAACATGGCCCAGAGAATGAAGAGCTCCGTATCTCGGACTGAGGAATTGTCCTTCATTGCCAATAAGGTGTGGGCGAGGATCCTCTGCACCATCCAAAAACCTAGATTCCGGATGCTTGACACCTTCAAGGAACCGGATGTGAAGTTAGGAGTGTCGTCTCTCACTTTGCTGCTCCAGAATCGTCTGACATTGAAATGTTTTGGGGATCGATAATGCCCCATCTCCGAACAGCCGAAAAGTATGTTGATCTCCCGTGTCGTGATTTCAAACCATGAGTTGTTCAGCTGAAAGTCGAACGATGCAGGAAACGTCCAATTGCTTTTGTTAAAATTCATTGACGCCAACATCTCAAATACAACTCTTTTGTGTGTGAGCCATCCGCCAGTTAAGATTTGCCCCCATCATATAATGCCAAATAACTCAACAAGATTGTCGTAGAGGCCGATATGTTCCAAAATTTATTGCTCGGCATATTGAGTCACATCTAAGGACCGCTCCACCAATTTCTTAAACTTGGAGCGATTGTCCTGCAGAATCAAATTGGCCCCAAAGTGCTCCGTATCAGTTACACTCGGCTTAAGTCTCCTATTTTTTTAGGCTTCTCTTTTCTTGTATCGGGATGAAGATGCCATGTTCCATGTCAATCAAATAGACAAACTAACTAAAGCATACCATCAATGTACGAATCCATCGATAATAATCAGCACTCAAGTTTCTAGACAAGGCAAAAGCTTTTATAGGCAATTCAATAAAAGTGTTATGTCTCAAATTGAAGGTCTCAATCATGCTCATACTCATAAACAAAATGTAATGTATTCAACTTAGCATAATTATGCTCCAAAATCACCGAACACTCAATCTCAACATATAAGCATTAATTGACACTACCACTACAATAAAATATGTAGGAACTTAAATTATGTTCAATCAATCCTTCAAAAGCTATAGAAATTAATCACAAATCTCAAAAGACGCCCAAAGCTCAATAATTAACTAATATCAAATTTTTAATTTTTAAGCTCTAAAATCAAGCAATAACCCAAGAATGCATCAATCTAAGTTTCAACTACTCATACTCAATCAAATATCCACACAATTAGTCCACAAGTCGCAATCACACAATTAATCTCAAATTAAAGTACAAATCTTAATAAATCGAAACAATATACCATAAAATAAAGGAAATATTGGTCCCGAAAGAGCTAATATTGGTGTATGGGGGGGGGGGGATATATACACCAATTCTCAACTTTTGGTGTTTTTCTTGTTTAACTTTAAGTTCAAAGTTTAAGCACACTTAACTTTGTAAGATAGTTTTGATAGTAAGCTTAGTTCTTCTTTTACGAAGACCTAAGCAAACACAAATAGGGCTTTGAGAGAGTGAATAACTGAGATTAAAGATAACTTAGATTAAGTTAAACATAAGAAAGATTGTGTGTGGAAGTTGGTGGTTAAAGCTCTTGTTAATGAGAAAACGATTTTCTTAACTCAAAATAGTTAGCAAGTTGTTTAATGGAGAATGATCTGCAAGTTATGAAAAATCAATGTAAAGATAGAAAGATAAGAACACACAAGTTTAACATGGTTCAGGTGAAACAACACTACGTCCACGGCTCAATCAAACTAGATCAAAATCCACTAACTCTCCTTTGTTTTTACTCGTTGAGTAAGAGCATAAAGATCAATCAAAACTAGATTGAATCTTTGTGCACGAGTTTAGGGTCGTGACCCGTTTACAACTTACAAACTTCAAAGATTGAAAACTACAATCTAAGAAAAGACTAACTACAATCACACTTGATCTTTGGTCTTGAGTTGGTAAGATTTCCAGAAAATATAAAGCTTCAAGCTGAGTTAGTGACGAGCCCATTTTTCGTGCTCTTTTATGTCTTGTCTTAGGTCTATATCGAGTCATTTTCATTTGTTTTATGTCTTGTTTTATGTCTGGGAGGACACGAGTCTAGGGTGGCAGGATACAGGCCAAGGTTGGAGGTCATCTCAAGAAAGAGGCAAGTTTGCACACGAAGTACCTTGGACAATCTGAAGTTCAAGACAATGTACCACTTGAGATCACACTGCAGCCGCTGGGAGCAAGGAGAACACCATGACCAAGACAAGGAGGAAGATGGAAGCATTCGGGAGCACATAAGAAAATGGGCAAGGAGCTGAGATTCACGACATATTTCTTTCCTTACGCGGAAAAGAAAAAAGATCTCCATTTCCTTCCACCGAATATTTGGAGGATTGGAAGTATCTCCTTTACGCGGAAGATCTAACCGGGGAAGGAAAGTCTAGCCGTGAACCCTAACCACTCCTAACACCAAGCCCAAGCCCACGAAGAACTATATAAACCCCCGCTTTGAAGCAGAGACACACGCAATCGAGGGGAGGGACGACGCCTAGCTCCTCTTTCTTCTAGTTTAGGTCATGTTCTTATGAGTGATTGTGAGGAGATAAAAAAGTTCTACAGGCAAACTTAATATTGATTTTATGTTCATGTTTTCGGCCTTGCTCAGGGTGAGTCCTGGTAAGAGGATCTTTTGGTAACTCTTATTTTTACTATTTCAATATAAGTATGTTTTTGTTTATTTCGTTTGTGTTCTTTACTTTCAGTATGAGTAGTTAGGTTTATTTACTTGGCTTGAGAAAGATGAATTGAGTCAAAACTTATAACGTCTTGAGAGGTCTAAACGTACTTATAGTTGTATTGACATGTTCCTGAAGTGTTGAATCTTAATCTTATACAACTTGATCAAGTCCTTGGTGTTGTCTGGCCCGTAGCAGTCTTGGGCAAGATCTGGTTTCCACTGTGAACTGGAAACTCCAAGCGTTAGCGACTCCCTGCTTGCCAGTCAGAAGGATCAGTATGGTGATGTAGGTCGGAACGCCATGGGACGGATGTCTGAGATTGTGTGCCCATGGTTGCGCAATCCCACTAGTGCCTATTTGGATATGCTGGAGTAGGTTTGGTCCAAGAGAAATCTTGGGCAAGGGGGATAAGGGAGTGAGTAACCCTTACCTTCTCGGCTGAAAAGGTATGTTGGGCGAGGCATAGGTGGCTACATGACGAATAAAAAAGGGGCTGCATGAGTGATGCTTTTGGATGGCAGGAGTAAAACCTCATTCTTACGCTTGCCTTTAACTATTGACATTCTAGTAGAACGACTAACTTTGTACTGATGATCAATACATAAGTCAAGACTCAAGGATTGTAACTCAAGTCAAGTTGCTTTCTTATTTAACTATCTTTGTTGTTTTCTTTTAAGTTATTTACATTTTAGTATTTACTTTCTGCTTGATTACAACTTCTTGCCCAAGGCAAGACCATACTCAAAACCCAAATTGTGACATCGAGATAGAAATCCACCAACTCCCTATGGGATTGACCTTGTGCTTGCCACTAGCGGAACTTAGTGAAGAGTGTAAATATTATAAATTTATCTTGAGCGGAGTGATAACGAATGAGCTCCGTCATTTAGCACTTAGAGAATTCTGGGAATTTTAAAGTGTTTTGAACGATGAATGCTTGAAAATTTTTTAGTAGAGTTTAGGCTTAACAATTTGCAGAATTCTCGTACTCTTCTCTGAAAGTGGAGATGGTTTTTATAGAATCATGGCTGAAATTATCCGTTAGAGAGATGAAGTGTCATTCTTCATCGCATTAATTGAACCATTAAATGCACGGTAAAGTGATGTTACACGCACCACTTGCAATGCTTGTTGTTCCACATTACACACGATTTTCCAGTGCTTTGCCCTAATAGGAATGCTATGTCGTACATATACTTTAATATTCTTGTACTTCATTCCTTAAAATATCCTCTTTGATGTGACAAGACACTGGATAGTTGACTTATGAAAAATTTCGGTATGTCGGCAATCCACCATAGTTATCGTATGGACCAGCTAGCTGCTTGTAATCTTGCAGCTCGTTTGTAACGATTTGACCAACGATCTATTAATCAAATATCAATTTTTTTGAGTCCAAATTGATACTTTGATTCTTCACCTTGATTCCTGAGCCAATCTTGAGTTGAACAACGAGATAAAAGTGGAACAAATCGTTTGGTATCGATCTGCTAATTTCTGGATCAAGGCGTTGTTAACTTGTGCATCGATTTGTTTGATATCTGATCATTTCCACACATGGCTCTTTGTTTTCTGAGATACTATATTAAGGAAGCAACATGTACTCTATAGGACAGGTCGTTTGAGATCGACTTGTTCTTTACAAACTATCGAGTTGCTCCTTCTACAGCTAGATAAACAGATCGTTTCTATAAGTAAGTTTGAAACTTCAAACTTCCTTTTAAAATTTCAATCTGTATAAAATCGAAACTCATAAAAAAACAAAGTCTTAAAACCATAACAGGTAGTTCTAAATAAGGAATACTTCTAGCTACTAAATAGGGACAAATCGTTATCATCGATCTGCTCCTTTACAATTTTAGCTAACTGGTAAAATAAACTTATATTTGTTGTTATAACAATCAATATGTCCAAGATAGAGCATAAGAATAATACATGTCGTTTAAAGATCGACCTGCTCCTTTTTTAAATTGAGATGTTATTTAACATATGATATTGATCACTTGGTTTTAAAGAACTTATAATTTCTAAGTGTTGTTTCTATAAATATCATTAAAACTTAATCAAATTCGTCAGGAAATATGCAATAAAAAGTAAGAAGTGAAGTAGAAGACCTTGTGGATGGTCAGAAATTGGAAGAAGAGTGCAAACAATCTCAAGAAATCCCCAAATCCGAAATCAACCCCAAAACACAACGAAAAATGAAATCAATCGGATGAAAGTGTAGATTAGGTGATGGGTAAGATGTTTACAGAATCAATTTGGATAAAAAAGATTGGAAATTAGTCGATTTAGGTGAGAAGTGGAGAGGAGCTGCGGGAATTAGGGTTTAAGAAAGAGGAAATGTGAGAAAATATAAGAAAAGTTGCGTATTTGATCAAGTCTGGCAACTTCGGTGATCGCCGAAGTGGTAGCCAAAGTTGCAGCCAAAATCATGCAACTTCGGCGATCTCCGAAGTAGTTGCCAAAAATGCTGACTTTCGAGACATGTTCAACGACCACAACGACGATCACCGAAAATGTCAAACAACTTCGGCGATCCCCCTCCAGGGTCGCCGAAGCTGCTGCCTCCAACTCTTTTTTTTTGGGTTTATCGAAATCAGAAAATGCAATCTAACTACTAACAATGAAATAAAGAAAACAATTAAATGTTGGGTTACCTCCCAACAAGTGCTACATTTAACGTCCAAGATAGACGATACCTAAAATCAATTGACATCCTTGAGTGAGATCACTTGGATGCTTCGGCAAGTGTCCGTGCGTATGTATTGCTTGAGTGGTGTCCATTCACTATGAATGTTGAGTTATCATCCTTCTATAGCTAGAATGTGCCATTTTGATTGCATTTGCGTATCGTGTACGGGCTCGTCCGAATCGACTTACTTACCTGGGAACAACGAAGATGAGAATTAAAAAGTAATACTTCATTCCCGGTGCGAACTCCTTCTTCTTAATTGAGCGATCATGAAATTTCTTCGCTCTCTCATTGTAAATTCGGGAACTTTCATAAGCCTCGTTCCTCCATTCGTCGAGCCCAAGAAGGTGATAAGCTCATGTAACTTCGGCAAGTTTGAACTCTAAATTTATCTTTCTCGTCGCCCAAAGTGCTTTATAGTCCAACTCTAATGGTAGGTGGCATGACTTTCCGAATACGAGTTGATATAGGGACATGACTATCAGAGTCTTGTAGGCGGTGCAGTATGCCCATAATGCATCATCCAAATTCTTGGCGCGATCCTTGATAATTGAAAATGTTGAATAAGAACTTATGTAATTATTATGTTAAATATCAATTATAAACTATGCTATATATTTTTATATTACATAAGTAAATGATTATGATATAATTACACGATCTATTAAATTATTTTTTAAAACGAGCATATCAATCTAAATAATTATATAACTAATTATAGTAAGATAAAATTAATTATAATCCAAAATTATACTTTAAGAATACAAGTGTTTTTATATTATATGACTAAATTTGCTTGATTTTAAATATAATATAAGTTATAATATATAATATGAAAATATATTTGATTTGTTATAAAATATTATGCATATATGACAAAATTAGTAATTTTATGATTCATATATCAAAATCTAATTAGTTATATAACAATATAATAATATAGTTAATTAATATTTTGATAATTGATTATCTGATATGAGTGGTTCATCTCGAAAATTATATTAATAAAATATTTAGTCGTATATCGTAGATGTTATTTAAGGTATTGTTAATTATGTTTTATACATACGGTAAGCCATACTAAAAAATAAGATAAGATTATGTATGTAAAAATGTCACCAAAAATAAGGTACGTCGAAAGGTATACCAAATATGTGTATAACCAAAACTATAATAAGATAACGCTATGAATTTTTCATACCGAAGATAAAGGTAATGTACAAGGTATTATCATACCTTATGTGTCACCTTACTCATGAGTAGGCGTGTCAATCGATAACCGGTTCCCGGGAAGAACCGGTACTGAATCGGTACCGGACCGGCAACCGGGAACCGATTTTTCGGGAAATAAATTGGTTCTCAGTTATTAACTTTCAAAAATAACCGGTACTCGGTTTTCCAGTACCGAACTAGGTACCAGTTAATTAAAACTTTAATTAAATTAAAATTTTAATATTAGTTAAAAAAATTAAAATATTCAATTAATCAAATTAAAATTATAATATTAGTTTAAAAAAAATTAAAGTATTACTTTAACATGAAATAAATTTCTTTTAAAATTAAATAAATAAATAAAAAATAAAAAATAAATAAAAATCGATACCTTAACCGGTTAACCGGTACCGAACCAACCGGTAAAAGATTAACCGGTTAAATTTTATTTACTTGTACCGATTCCTAAAATTATCATTTTTTCGGTACCGTACCGATTGACACACCTGCTCATGAGTAGGAAAATAGTTTCATAATATAAATATTGGTAGTATAAATGAGAAAGAAAGTAAAACGGTAAGCGTTCTCTTCTAGTTAGAACTCCCAATCTGGCGCGTGCACATACTATAGTGAAACGGCTATTGGGAGTGGGAGCGCGTAAGGGCCGAAGCCCGGCCCATTCAGCCATGGATCTCAATCCCTTTAGGCTGTGCTCCGGCCTCAAGTTCCTCGGCTACTTCATGGTGGTGCTCGTTTTGGCTTTAATTGCAGTCTCCTACTGCGCTGTCGTCGTCCTCACCTTGGGGCCCCACTTACTCCACCGAGGCTTCATTTCCTTCTTCTATTTCATTCTCCTCGCTCTCTTCCATCTCCTGGTACTCTTTTCGCTATTTATATTTTCATTTTTTAATTGTGTTCTTCTTGCATACCTATTACTATATGATCCGATATTGAACTGAATAAACAATCGAGTGTCATGCTCTTTTTGTTCCAGAATTAGATTCAACTCTAGGGTTTGATACGTTGATCAAATTCCATCATTTTCTGGAAAATTTGTGGCTTTTGGTTTGCTATTTGCTTTCTTCTTAGTTCACGAAAATTGTGCTGCCTGAGTATTTCTTTTTATTATCTATTTGCATCGAAAGTGTATTATTTTTAGACATAATTTCATAAAATAATTAATATTTTAAACTTAACAAATATTATTCTTACTCTATCCTTCCTTTCTCCACTAAAAATATATTTACATTTTTCCTTAATCCTGACCACATTCTCACAAAATACTTCTCGTTCATGGAGTGAGTAGTATATAGTGTATATTAGCATGTAAGGGATAATGCCGAATTGAAGTAGCGGTACTTTCAATTTTTAGATCTTTTAATATGTTGCATACAATTTTTTAAATTATTATCGAATATCGAGAGCTTCCCTCCTTGAAATGATGTCTGTGTGAATGTTGCTGATTGGCAGCTTGTATTATTAAGTTGGAGCTATTTAATGGCTGTGTTTCGGGATCCTGGTACTGTTCCTACAAACTGGAAATTGCTACCAGAAGGGAATACCGAAGAGGGGGACGCCATATCTTCTAATTCCTTAGATGGAGCTGATAGTTCAGCCATGCCATCGACTTCAGAAGGATTGGATAGAATAGTCACTTCACAAATTTGCAATAGATGCAGAAACGGGAAGCCCCCACGGTGTCATCATTGTTCTGTTTGTAAGTAATTTTCTAACAGATGTTTTATCTGGGTAATTGCTGATTATTCTGTTCTTGATATCAGCTAATTGACTCTTTTGACTAGAATTACAATCTAAATGGCTTTTCTTTGTATGTTTAACTTGAATTCTTGATTAACTAATAACCACCTAATCTGATGTAACCTATCATATTTGGGCCATTGATCAAGCTTGTTAATATTGTGAGTGCTTGATCATTTAATGATGGATTGGGGTCTGCTTATTCACGTTCATTTAAATTTGGCATGTGCAACTCCCATTGCGAGCTTGGTCGACACCCTACAATTTCTCCTCTGATTCATAAAACATGTACTGCCTGCTCGGAATTTGCAATGACACATGGCAGTTAGCACACATTTAAACATGACATGATTTATCAACATTTTTGAAGATTGCATATGCTACAGTCATTTTCTGGCTCTATAGATGCTTTAACCTGAAGATGTCCGTAAATGCTCAATAATAAGCATAATTGTGCTAATGCAGGTGACCGTTGTGTTCTTAAGATGGATCACCACTGCATATGGGTTGTAAACTGTGTTGGGGCTCGCAACTACAAATTTTTCCTCCTATTTTTGGTGAGAATAAGTTAAATTGTGTGTCATTCTATTAATGGGTTTTAATTAAAATTAAAAGTATTTTACCTAATATCCTACATTAGCACAGAAAAATCAATCCAAACTCCGTTAACTGGGCATAGTGTTCTATGTACGCATCTCTGTCATTCATTTGTCGATGTGATTTGTTGATGTTTCTGTCTCTTCCAAACTCCTTTTCTTTTTAAGCAATAGAAATCTATATACAAAATAAAGTTCTTTTGCATCTAAATTTCAGTTCTCTATTATTAGGACCACTATTCTACTATGCTTCAGTACCTGAGAGATTTCTTCTTGGTGCTTTACCTTTCTGCTTGGGATATTGAATACATGAAGATCATACTAGTACATTGCTTCAATTATATCTCCTTTTTTATAATTGTCCTATAAAATGTTTTGTAGTTGTACACTTTTCTGGAAACAATGCTGGATACTCTTGTGCTGCTTCCTGGCTTCATAAGTTTTTTTAGACAAGCTAAGAATAATTCCAGCTCACCAGGAAAATTGGCTATCACCTTTCTAGCCTTTGGTAAATTATCCAACGTTCAACATTGCTTCTCCACGTTCCCATTCTATTGCCGCATTCTCATCTTCCAATATTTCTTACAGATTCCATCCCTTAATGCAGTTCTAAATCTGGCGTTTGTGCTGAGCCTTCTCTGTTTCGTTGTCATGCACATATCACTGCTGTTGAGCAATACAACTTCAGTAGAGGTAAACATAATTGTCTGCATCTGCAATTTTACATACTAGATACTTATGAGTAATTCAATATGAACCATGAAGTATAGTTACATTATAGTAACTTATATCTAATTACATCAGAACTGCAGCGTTTTGTTTCTTAAGATGTCACATTTCATTAATGCTCTTTATGTGGTAATGCACGAGTCTGCATCTCAGTTGCACAATGATGATGATTGTTGATTCGGTTTCAGGTTCATGAGAAGAAAAAAGGAATGCACTGGAAATATGACTTGGGGTGGAGAAAGAACATTGAGCAGGTAAAAGAAACAGCATATTTCTTGTAATTTATCTGGAATTATTGTCTTTCATATGATCGAAGAATGTGATATCTACCATCATTTCATATTCTTGTGATATTTTATGATTTTTTTATTTATTTGAAATAGCATCTCGTTGAGTTGATTCCGTTTTCATGGAGTAATTATCTTATGATAAGTGGGTATTTACAAGGAAGTGCTGTCAATTTATAATTCTCTAATATTATGGCAATTATCATGACTGAAGCTCATCTTTATGTTAAATTAGCAAGTATCAGTGCATTTTTCAGTGTCTTTTCTGCAGTTCAGCCTTCTACAGAACTGCGTAATCTCATGTAATTTTTTCATGTAGGTTTTTGGCACTAGAAAGGTATTTTGGCTCTTCCCGCTATTCTCGAAAGAAGACTTGGAGAGGGTACCTGCACTTAACGGTCTAGATTTTCCAACACGCTCAGAAATTGATGTATAAGGTAATTTAGTTGTGACTGAGACCAACTTGATACATGTGAAATTTCTTAATTGAGATGACATATGGAGAGAGCGGTATGATATTCATGTTTCAAATTTCTACTAACAATTGCAGTATGTGGAAAGGTTCATTAAGGCGTTCTTGTTAGCTGAAAGCTTCTGAAAACCTCTTTGCGAGTGATATACTAATCTGAGAGCAGCTGGATTAAGTTATAGCAATTCCCAATGCTAGAAAACTATGAAAATACTATTCTTGTTCATTTTGTATCATAACCATATAATACATACAAAAGCAAGATCTTGTGACTTGAGTGATTATTGTGTGTTAATGTTAAAAGATTTCTGCCTTAACTGACTGATGTGAATCTGTCTTCGGAGGTTCGAGTATCTGAGACTTAAATCTTTGGAAGGAATATATGGTCTAGTTCCTGCATATGAAGCCATGATGTTCTTATTATTTTCTGATAAGCCATAGGTAGGGTATTACAATCGAAGAATGCAAGGTACGCATTAAGATAATTTATGGTATTTACCTGATACTTGGAGTATTTATACCATGCATGTTTCTACATTGAAAATTATATTAAATTTTGAGATATCATATGATGAAAATATAAATATGAACGGTGATTAGAAGATGAGTTTATGGGTGGTGATACCGCAATCGGAGATGAAGAGAGAGAAGCAAATCAAGATAGGGGTGAGAAAGAGAATGAGGCCGATGGGCACCATCCACTGCTGATCGTTGGTGGGATGGAAACACAACTCCCACCAACTCAGCATCACCCCACCTCCCAAGCTCAACACCAACCATCCCAAATACCCAGCCCTTGTTCTTGTTAATTTCATCTCTTTCCTTTCTTCTTCGCATGCTGCAGCCTCCAAGTTGACGGGACTGCACATCACCCTCCTCTGAGAGAGAGAGACAGAGAGAGGGAGGGAGTGAGGGAGAGGAAAAGGGAGGGAAGGAGGAATAGGAAAAGTGAGAGAGGGAAGGAGATGAGTACTTTGGAGTTGAAAAGAGTGGGGGTTAGGAAGGTATATATGGAGAAAGAGAATGTGGATCTCAATCAATCACATAATGAAAACTAAATAAACAGTGGTTCTATTGCAGTGCCTTTTCATCAAAATAGTTAATTGTTAAGGAATTAAAGAATGGATTGAGGGTGTTGTGTCTAGGTTCTTACATCTTGGTATCGATAAATTATTTATTGATGTAGCTATCTGGGGTGGGGTGGATTTATATGGTTAAGTTTCTATTTGATTAATTATAGGTACTGCTTCTATTTATGGTTGGTGCTGATGACAAGTGGACCCCTAGTTTGCATTTGAAAATAGCTACTAGTTTTAGATTAGATAGTTCTAATTTTACTTGTAAATTCCAACACACTAACATTGCTAGGTAACTGTAGCAACTGCAATAATTATTTTTATTTTTTCTGGAGTTGCACAAAAATTCAATATTAGATTATTATATGGAGCAGTACGTAAAAGTAGCTAATTTCCAAACAAAATAGTAAAAAATAGCTGCTTGTAAAAAAAGAAATAGCCACTCTTACATTGATAACCATGCTATAATTACATGACCCGCTATAATTAAGTCATGCTTATATGTGTGATTTTGGGAGGAAATTACACGAACATGGTCATGCTTGTGTAATTTTATGTGTGATACTAGAGATGAACTTAGACGAACACAACTGTCACTTGGTCATACCTGTGTAATTACATATATAATTATGGGAATTATACGAATTTAATTAAGAATAAAGGGTTATAAATTAATTTTATAAAAAAGGTGGCTATATTTACTAATTTTTTATATGCCTCTAAATTTACTTTTTTGTTTGAAGAATGAATCATTTGGTATATTAACTTTTGTTATATATTCGTATAAATATCACAAAACATTCTACACAAATTCTTAAGCAATTCGCATTCTGAATGTCATTGGCATAATTATTGTCCGCTTATATACAAGAGCTAGATGAGACAAGAGGAGGATTTACAAATTAAAAATCAGATTGCCCAAGCTCATAGTTTAGAGTTAATTTTGAGTAGTTAGGATTTAAGATAGAAATTAAGAATAATTACAAAACATAGCTCTAGGTGTTGTCACTGTCAGTTATAAGTAAACTACGATATTTATTATATTAATAAACAATAATTATACTACAAAAAGGGTAGAAATGACACACCAAAATTATCACCCAACTTTGTCAAGATTTATGGGATGGAAATCCTCAAGCACAATGGGTGGTGGGGATTTCATATCTCTAGAGTAAATCTATCACAATATGCAACCAAATTAATTAGATAAGAAAATTAGTCAATACAGTTTGATTGTGTCTTTTTTTCAACAATTACGACAATGCAATCGAAGAAGACAATGCAAGAGGCCGAATGTAAGAATTTTATGCAATGGGTATTGTTATATTTGCATTATTACAGGGCTTCTTGGTTTTTTAATACTCAATTTTAGGTATATGCATTCAAATTTCTAGATTCATACTTATATGTTGTAATTATTTTGGACTTATGTGAGTTTTAGAGATTATGATATATAGTGTTTTTGAAGTATTGGAAAAAAAATGTATGAGAGTTCGGGGGTGATATATTTGTGATGTTATAAGTACTTTGCCAAGGAGGAACCGTAAAAAATGATACTTTTACAGGACAAGTTAGGTGCCCATTATCTTATCTATTCCTCGTGTGAGTGTGTATAATATACTATTATTGACAATTTATGTATAACTGTGCAACTTGTTCTAGAGTTCGTCTCACTTCACAAAGCACAGTTCTGTTAGAAAAATTTTAATAAGTTTGAATTTGAATTTCCAACAACAATATTTTGACATATCTTTAACCAATTGATTCCTAATCTAATGGACGAAATATTGGCAACATTCGAAGAATATCTATACAGATTTTTAGCAACAAACTTGTCTATTTAAAGGGAAGAGCCAATGCATTTAAAGGTGACCATTCCACACGCCCATAGCCATGTATTTGAGTTTATTTGAGAGCCTAAACGATGTAATCTTTTATTCCTTTTATGTTGGGCTTGTGAGTGAGGAACTTGCGAGAAAAATAGCTATCAATTTGCGAATCGTTAGCTCGGTTGGGTACGAGTAGTGTGGACTCAATTTCAAGTTCACTTAGGTGAGTGTAGATGGGTGAAGAGAAATCTAGGTGTAGAGATTTATTGTATCTCTGAAACTCAATATAGTGGATTGTTCTCTCGGGTTCGAAGCCCCCCAGATTTAGGCATGTTCGCCGAATTGGGTTACCAATTTCGCGTCTTTCTTTGCATCTCTATTTATGCCATATCTTACATTTTGGTTCACTCACGGTGGAACAAACCACAAACTAAGTAATCACACCGCGGATTCCACTTCGTCCAAAGAAATGGACTTATAACTAAGAAAATTTGTACGTAGAAAGTAGAGAAAAGTTGATTTGGTTTTGTTAGGTCTTTTCACGACTATCCGTTGGATTGAAATTCTTAACATGCTTTCAAAGCCTAATACGGAAGCTCTTAACTAGGATAGCGAAGGAATTGAGATTAGGGCAAGAACTTTTGACTCAAGGGTGAGAATCGGAAGTTGTATAGTTCTCTTTATGGTATTCTGCATCTTGCTTGTTTTTGGTCAAAAGATGAAATTATTAATGAGAGTTGGTTAAATTCACCATTTTTTAGCAATAATAGTTCTCTTCAGCAGGAATCAAAATGATTCTTTCTATTTCATATGTTTATGGGGAAAGTGATAGAACTCTTATGAGGGGCTCATTAATGCGCAGGATCCACAGGTTTAATCAATCGCATAAATAGTTAATTCTTAATCACGTAATACCACATAGGAGAATATAATTGCAAAATTAAATAATTACACCTTTCCCTTCGCTAGTCCTTCACTTGAGAAGAAATAAATTAAATCGTTAGCTATCGAACCGCAACCCACACCGTAGGGATCTCCTCTTGATCTCCTCAAACCCGACCCTGGAAACTTCTAACATATTCCCAATTTACTACTTGAATATCGTGTGGCCAATAATCTATCAAGTATTTTAAGAGAACAAAATAGAAAATTAAAGCGTTTAAATACTCTTAAATTTTCGAAAAATAGAGACTTTCTCTCTCTATTATGGCCGAAAAATATAGGGTGGGGAGAAGAAGATTTTCGGCCCCCTTGATGTACTCCTTTTATAGATATTTTCGGCTAGGTTAGGGTTTTTAAGGTGAATGGATAAGATCCTAAATAATAGAATTAATCTCAACTTTTATCTCTCTACAATTCCATCTATTATTCAAATTTGAATTTTGAATAATGCAAAATTAATTTGACTTAGTCAAATTCATAACTTAATTAAATTAATTTTCAAGTCACTTTGGGACCAATTAAATTTAATTAATTGTTTGGTTCAACTAGGGGTGTCACGGTACGATATACCTTACTAAAATTGTCATACCTTATACCTTATCTTTACCTTCGGTATGGAAAATCTCATACCGTTACCTTACCAGAGTTTTCGGTATACCTTACTTTCGGTATGACATTTTTACATACCTATACCTTACCTTATTCTCGGTATACCTTACCTTACTTCGGTATACCTTTCTTTCACGGTATAGAAATTTATTTATTTAAAATATGTGCATAGATAAACATAATGAACAATACCTTAAATAACATCCAATATTTTTTAAAATATATTAAATATTATTTTTATAATAACATAATTTTTGAGATTAACCACTAATATCATATAATTAATTACTAAGAGATTAACTCATTATACTATTATGTTGTTATACAAGTACTAGATTTAAATATATAAATCATAAACTTACTAATTTGGTCATATATGCATGATATATTATAGGAGTAACAAATTAAATATATTTTTATTAATTATATATTACAACTTATATTATATTTAAAATCAAGTAGACATAGGTATATGATCATACAAAACACTTATATTTTTAAAGTACACTTTTATATTATAATTATCTTTATTTTATTGTAATTAGATATATAATTATTTAGATTGATAAGCTAGTATTAAAAAATAATTTAGTATAATTAAATCATGACTATTTAGTTATGTAACAAAAAATATGTTTTGTTCAATCTTTTTAATTATCAATAAACTCACATATTTTGTAATCTGTCACTAATATTTATTAACTATAATTCATTAGTTAAAAATAAACTATTTTATTATAATTAAAATTGAATATGTATATACATACATATAATTATACATATATATATATATATATTGATATATACGAAAGCAATGGTAAATACCAATTTTTTCTTTATGTACTACGGTACGGTATATGACGGTATACCTCGGTATTTGAAAAATTTATATCTTTACCTTACCAAAAAGTTAGGTATGATTTCATACCTTACCAAAAATTCTAGCATACCTTATATTCGGTATTTTACGATATTTTTTTACTCCATTACATGATAAATATTGAACTCATCTTTATCCATCCAAAATTACGAATGTAACCCTTTTGCCATTAATTATTTTCCGAGTTTAAGATTTACTAAATCCATTAATTAATTGAGTTCGCTTACAACTCATAATTAATTAATATATTTATTCGTGAGTGATCCAATTCAGACCTTAATTATTACATACAGAATAAATTCCAACCAGCCGGATTTCTTATCCAATAAATATTTCTGAACGTCTCACGCGGATTTAATCAACTCCTGTTAATCGAGACGCGATTCTTTGCGACTGACAATCGAGCATTTCTAGCTAAGCCAATCACTACTGCCCAAGACATCACTATTTTGGCTTATGAAAAACCCGCAAGCGTAGATGAGTCAAAGAAGCGTATAATCAGCCGCATATACTAATGTCATCGTCATAGATTAAAAACAACACGTTGAATTTATCTCACTATGAAATCTGTCAATATGTATGCGGAAAACATGTGTATCAGTTTATACATACCAATATCATTATGCGGGCTAAGGTCAGCTCTCGCATCAAATGATACGATAACCTTTATTGACTAAACTGTACAAGTCTGTCTAGACTGTGAGCTTTATACTACTAAAGATGCGATTGTGTTACCTTAGATGATTATCGATCCGCCACACAGTCTACAATTGCACTAAATTGACTTGTTTGCAATTCAATATATAATAATAATAAATAACAAACCAATGATAAAAACATTTATTCTCATTAAAATGAAACTGAAAACAAGTCTGATACATCATCTAAGCATAAAGCATGATTTGAGTTATATAAACCCTAACAATAAGTATTATTAAAAAAAATTAATAAGATGATCACGAAAAAATATATTTCATATATATTATGTTAATGGATTATTATTTATGCTTGATGCATCAATAATTATATTTTGATGCATTAGTTGTTATATTTTGAGGAGTGAACAAAATTAACTGAATCTGAAAAATCAAACTGAACCAAACTGAAATATTAAATTTGGTTCGGTTATTTTGATTTATTTTTATTTTTTTATTCAAATGTTAACTTGGTTTTGTTCTGATTCAGATAAAACCAAATCGAAAAATTCGAAAAATCGAATTATATTATTTTTATTATAATATATTTTATTTTTATTAAAACTGATTATTTTTTATCATATATATTTTTATTTTAGTTATATTTTATCTTATATTTAAAATTTTAAACATTATGTATAAAATTAAATGTATTTTAATTTTTTAAATTACAACAATATAATTATAATATTCAATAAATTATGCAATATTTGTTATCCTTTAACTTGAAAAATATCTGAAAGTGTATCACCTACTCTAAATAGTTGTTGCGGAAGCTAAAGTG